>JALPVH010000486.1:0-27020 GCA_023242295.1 Diaporthe ilicicola | reverse complement strand
AATATATCTTTTAAGATTAATATAATAAGTTTTATTATATAAAACTTTTTATAATAACTTATTAATCTGCTTTTATAAGCTTATTTATAGTTAAAAGCTACTATTTTACGCTAATAACTATAGCGTTAAGCCGCGCTTATTTACGCTAATACTTTTAATAAGCTATTAGCTTATCGAGATTAAAGCTATTATAGGCTATAAGCTAGTTTAACGCTATTAAGCATTATATAAAAGTATTATTACTATATAATTTAAGCTTTTAAATTATATAAAATAAGTAATATTAAAAAGCTACTTTTACTTTAATTAAGGTTTTAGCTTTACTTAAATATATACTTATTATAACTTTATTTCGCTATATTATAAAACTACTTAAAAGTAATTATTTAGCCTGCTATATAAAACTAAGATAATTATTAGTTAAGCTTAAACTATTATTTATATATATTTAAAACTTTTAAATTAAGTAAAGCTATTATACTTTATTATTTAAATATATAAATTTAATAGCTTTACTATAAATAGCTATAAGATTAAACTTTAAATATAATAAGTAAATCTTTATTTAATTAAGATATTTTCTTATTAAAGTAAAAAAGTATAAAGATAAAAAACCTTCTTTATTTAAGTAAATAAATATATTTATTATTACTTTTAAGATATATAAGATTTATTTTAAAGAAATAAAGAAATTTATTACTTATAAAATAATAATAAATAATAAGTTAAAGAAAGAATAAAAGGTTATAAATTTAATACGCTTTTTTAAAAAGATTAACCTTTTATTTAAATAAATTAAAGAAATAAAGCTTAATTATAGAAACGTAATATAGTTAAATATAATTTAAGTTAAAAAATATATAATTATAAATCTTTTAACCTTATATTTAAAAGAGTTAAAGTTAATTATATATTTATAAACTATTAACCTTAATATTTATTAATAAATCTATTATTTTATAATAGTAATAAGAAATTAACTATATTCTTTATATTAAATAATTATATTAAAAATCTTTTAATATTTTAATTAATAATATATTAAATAAATATTTATTTTTTAAATTATTTAAATTTATATAAATTAATATATACTTTTTTTAAACCCTTTTAAATATAAGGTTAAAAAATTTATAATTATACTTTCTTTTAAATTAAATTTTATTAAACTATATTATATTTCTATAATTAAGCTTTATCTTTTAAATTTATTTAAATAAAAGGTAAACCTTTTTAAAAAAGCGTATTAAATAATTAATATCTTTATTTCCCTTTAACTTATTTCCCTTTAGCTTATTATAAATTCTTACTTTATAGGTAATAAACTTTTCTATTTCTTTTAAATAAATTTTATATCTCTTTAAAGTATTAATAAATATATCGATTTATTAAAATAAGGAAAGGTTTTTATCTTTACGCTTTTTTACTTTAATAAGAGAATCTTTTATTTAAATAAAGATTTACTTATTATAAATAAAGTTTATTTTTATAGCTATAAAGCTATTAGATTTATATATTTAAATAATAGAATATAGTGGCCTTATTTAGCGTGTATAAGTAGTGGTTTAAGCTTAACTAATAGTTATCTTAATTTTATACGGTAAGCTAAATAATTGCTTTTAAGTAGTTTTATAGAAAAGGTTATATCGCTCGGTTTTACTAGATAGGTATATATTTAAGTAGAGCTAGAACCTTTAAAGTAATAGCGGCTTTTTAATATCGCTTATTTTAAGTAACTTATAAAAGCTTAAGTTATATAACGATAGCACTTTTATATATTAGTAGTGCTTAACGGCGTTAGATTAGCTTACGGCCTATAATAGCTTTAACTTTAACGGCTTATTAAAAGCACCGGTGTAAATAGGCGCGGTTTAACGCTATAGCTATTAACGTAGAATAGCGGCTTTTAACTATAGATAGGCTTATAAAAGATTAATAAGTTATTATAAAAAGTCTTATATAGTAAAACCTATTATATTAATTTAAAAGATATATTATACCTTATCCTTTTTAAATATTTATTATTATTTTAGCTTAATAGAGAAACTTAAATAAATAAAATAGTCGATACTTTTTTTAAAAATAATTAATAATTTATTTTATAAAATAAAGTTAAATTAAAGATATTAAAAGTTTATATAGCTTTATAATCGTTAAAAGGTTTTATATAATCTTTTTTAAAATTTTTAATTACTTAAAAGGTTAAAAAGGTTTTATATCTTTTTAAATAAATAAATATTATAATTATATATTTTTAATATATTAAATATTTAAATAAATAAAATAAAGTAAAATTAATATAAAAGTTTAAAATATAATTACTATTTTATTAAAAGTTAGCTATTTTAAACTTCTTTATAATTACTTTTACCTTTTTAAATTAATTAAATTAATTAGAAATAAATAGTTTAAATTAATTAGCATTTATAAATATTAATCTTTATTAACTTTTTTACTTTATAAAGGTATTAAGGTTATTAAAAGTTAATAGTTTTAATAAAAGTATTTTATATAATAATTTATCCTATATAGTAATAAAGTATATTATATAAAGTTAATATTAAAAGCGTTTAAAGTCTTATTACTTTAAATAAAAAGTTAATATATTAAGTAAGATATAAATATTATATAATTAAAGGTTTATAAAGTATTAGCTTTTATAAAAATTAATATATATTTAAAAATAAGATTATTATTACCTTTTTAATTATTATTAAAATTAACGCTATAAATTATAAATAAAGCTATAGTTATAGGCTTTTTATTCTTTTTTTTAATAATGAAGGAATAAATAAATTAATTTAAGCTATAGTATTTTTAATAAATTAAATAATATTTAAATAAATTAAATTAAATATCTTTATTATAAGGTTTATAATAATAAAGAATCTTATATTTATTATTCTTTTATTTAATATAGCCTTTTAAAATAAGGTGAAACGGGTTTTATAAAGGTTTTAAAAAAGCTTTATATTATTAAAGTATAATAAAAATAAAAAGATATTTGTTTAAAATAATTATAATTAAAATCTTTTATATAAATTTCCTTTAATTAAAGTCTATTTAAATAGAAATTATATTTTAAAAAGGTATAATATAGTTAACTAGTAAGTAGCGAATATTAATAAGTAGCGGACTTTTATAACTTCTATTAACTTTAAGCTTAATTTCTACTTTCTTTAATAGAATAAAAGATTCTTTTAAAAATTTATCTAATAGAAATAAAACTTATTTAAAGTTTTATAGGTTTCTTTTATAATTTAAAGCTAAGGGTAAGGTTATATATAAGGTTTAAAGTTATTAACTTTAAGTAAGCTCTATATATTTATATATAAATCTCGAAATTTATTAGTCTGTACACTTTACTTACTAATAATATAAAATAGATATAAATTTATATATATATAATTTAATATATAATAAAAGTAAGTTTTAAGTTATAGCTTTATATATTAATTTTCTATTGGGTTATAAAGGTTTTAAGGAAATATTAGTAAATAGTTAAAATTTATTAGCTTTCTTTAATAGTTAAGGTAAGTACCTTTTATATAGTTTACCCTATAAAAAGGTATAAAGTCCGCTACTTAATAATATCCGCCACTTACTAGTTAGCTATATTAAAGGCTTATTATTATATTTTTTAATTTTATTAAAAATTAAGAGAATTATAATTTTATTCTTAAAATAAATATTTAACGATTTAAAATATCTATATATATATTTTAAAGTAAAGCACTATTGGTCGAGCGTTAAGGTACCCTTTTATATTAGTAATATAAAGGGTATAAGTTTAAATCTCGCTAATATCTCCTTTTTAACCTGCCCTTCCTTTAAAGCTCCCCTTTAGCGCTAAAGGGTAAGACTATTTACCCTTTAACTAAATTTACCCTATAATTAAAAGCCCTTATACTATTAGTTATTATATTTTTAGCTAAAAGTTTTTTCTCTTTAAAGTGGTTTTTCCTCTTTAAATATCTATAAAACCTTTCGAAAGGTATTTAACGATATAATAAATACTTTTTATTATATTAAGTTACTTATAGCAATATTTAAATATAAAGTAAATTAAGGTTTATTTAAGATAAAAGGCTATAAACTTTTTTATTATAGCTATCTTCTCTTTACTTTATAGAATTCTTAACTTTAATAAATAGAATTTTAAATAAAGAGTAGTCTATATATTTAAAGTAATTTTAATAAATATTAAATAAGTTAAAGTTATTTAATTCCTTATTAATACAATTAAAAATTAAAATATTAATATTAGTATTAATAGTAATATATTTTAAAATAACTTTATAAATTTTAAAAAAAATTATATAAGGGTTTAATTTAATTTTAAATAAGCTATAATTAATTAAGTTTTAATAAATCTTATAAATTAAGCTATAAAGAATTATTAATATAATAACTTATTTTTTTAATATTTAAGTAAAGTTAAAAATAATTAAGTTACTAAAGGCTAATTATAACACCTTAATATATTATTTAAAATTATAAGCTATTAAAGTAAAATATATTATAGCCTTTTAATAAGCTAAATTATTATTTTTAATAAAAGGTAGGATATTTATAGTAAATAATATTAAAAGTGTTATTATAATACGTAATAATAGATAATATTAAAGAAAAGAAAGTAAATAAATTTAAAAGAAAAAAAAAGGTAATAAAAGTAATTAAAAGGTTATATATAAAAAGAAAAAGGAAAACTAATTAATATAATTAATTAATTAAAAATGAAATAAGAAGGAATTTAATATTTAAATATAAAATAAAGCTTTTTATTAATAAGTTATTATTATTATTATTAGTAAAAGGTAAATTATTAAATAAAAGGTAAAGTTAAAATTAAGGCTATAAGGCTAAATAGCTATTAGTAGCTATAAATAAAAGAAAGGAAAAGAATAATAACTTAAAAACTATTAATAGCTTTAAAAGTTAAAATTAATAAAAGTATTATAAGCGAGAGTTAAGGCCTATAACTTATAGAAACCTTATAAAAAAGGTAATATCGGGTTATCTTTTAAAGAAATAAATAGGCTATACCTGCTTTAATCTCCGCCTATAAATAGCCCTATAAGTAGTCTAGAAATATCTACTTAAGTAGCAGAATCCCTAAGTGAATTACTATATTAAAGGCTAGGCTAAGGATAGAGACAGCGCTACTAAGCACGCGTGCGCGGCAACCCGGATTGCTGCGGATACCTTTAAACTATGCTTGCTAATAATAATACTGGTTATAGGTTGTCTCAGCGGGAAGCCGATGGCCGCCATAGCTAGGAATTTGTTGAAGACATGACCGGGACAAATAATAATCGCGTGGCTCAATGTCGAGTTGTAGCTGGATTGGAGGCGCCTGGACAGGAGGCAACTTATAGAAACAACCAGGTGGAGCAGCACAGACGCTTGAACCACCCATAGGAGAAGGCGAATAGATTCCACATAATTCGGCATCTATAACCAGAGGGTAGCGGCTTTCTATATTTAAGGTATAATATTAAATTAGTCTAACTTCTAGCAATATATATATATCAGGTTTATAAGGGGTTATTAACTAGGACTGTATCCCTATATTACACTAAGTAAAAATAAAGCAACTATATTAAGTGGAGGAGGCAAGAAGTAAGTATTGCTAATAAGTAAGAGAAGGTAAACTTCCGGACCTTTTGTCCACTTAGGTGTGAAGGAGGACGCAGCCTCTATATTAATTTACAGGACGTTTTAATATAATAATAATAATATATATTAACGCCGGGGGAAGGCATAAAGCCTTTAAAACCTCTTAAGGGGTATATAGCGGGCTAATGTCTTTACACCTAATTCGAAATACCCTTAATTCGAAATACCTTATAATTATATCTTTATATATATATATCTATACTCACCTTATATATACTTTATAATATCTTTATAAGGGATTTTTTTTAATTATTAAACTTTTCCCTAATATTATTCTTATTATAAAAAAGTAATATTTTAAAGTTAAAGTATAGAAAGCTATTAAAGTTATTATAAATAATGCCGATTTATAAAAAGCTTTTAAATATTAATATATCTCTTTAACTATTTTATATAGTTATCTTTCCGGCTAATAAAGTTATTATAATATTATAAATCCTTAAAGGCTTTTTTTTAATATTAAAAAGAATTAATTAGCTTTATTTATATTTAATTAAAATATTTTAAGGCTAGCGTTAATTTATTTTAAAATAAAAGCTTTTATAAGTTAAATAACCTTTTTTTTCTTTAATAGCCTTTCCTTTAAAAGCTAATAGTTTACCTTTTTCTTTATTTATTACCTTTAGCTTAAGTTATAGAAATTAGTATATTTAAGCTAAAAAATTAAAGATATTATTAAAAGCTAATATTAAGCCTTAGTTTAACCTTTTAAGGTTATTTATTATAAAGGCGATTAAGCTAGGTAACCGTTAAAATGCTAATAAAAAAGGGCTAATAAAAGTATATTTTAAAAATATCTTTATTTTTAACTATATAAATAATAGCCCTATTTATTAAAAGAATTATAATTTAAGGGTATAAATTTTTTTTATAAAATATATTAATATCTTTAATAAGGCCCTTTTTTTTAATTATTTTTAAAAGGATAATATTATAATAATAATAGTTTCATATAGCCCTTAAAAATTATAAAGGCTAATAATTTATTATTTAAAAAAAGGGGTAAATAAAGAAAAGAATAATTATTAAATAGCTTTAAAAGATATTTATTTCTTAAAATATCTTTATAAACCCTTTTAAATAATACTTTTTTATAATCGATAGCTATTATACTTATATAACTATTAACTTTATTTAGAAATACTTTTTATATTAAATATATATAATCTTTTTATTGGCCTATATATTATATATTCTTTAGCTATTTAATATTATAATATTTAGCTTTTTTAAAATAATATTTAAAAAGTATTTTTATTAATAAAAGCTTTATATAGCGATAATAATAATAATAATAAAAAGGTTTTTTTATTATTATTATAAGGCGTATATAAAGGTATTTATAAAAATAAATATTTATTTTAAATTAAGAATATTAGGTTTTTAGCTAATTAATAAGGTTAAAGTATTAAAGAGTATTTATATTCTTAAAAACTATTAAAACCGATATAAATTATAATAATTTAATAATAAGAATAGCTTTAATAATTAATTTTATACTTTTTAATCTTTTTCCTAGCTTTTAAACTTTATTTTTATAACTTTAATAAGCTTTTAAAAGATAAGGGGTTTAATTATTAATTATACTTAATAGAAATACGTAAGCTCTATATAATAACTATTATTTTAAAAGACTTTTAAGGGGTATAATAAGAAAGCTATTAAGTTAATAATAACCTTAAAAGAAAACTAATTATTAAAAGCTTAAATTAAGGCTAATAAAAAGGTTAAAAGGAAAAAAGTTTAAATCGATTTAAATATAGTTTTTACTAATATTAAGGCTATTTAAAAAGTTTAAATTAATACTAATAAAATATTTATAAATAAAGAGAAAAAGTTTAATAATTTTTTAATATTAATAAAAAAGGAATTAATAATAGTTATAACGGGTAATTAAGGTTAAGAATAGTAGTATTTATAGGTGTTAAAGGTATTCCGAATTAAAGGTATTTCGAATTAAATATAAAAACGTTATATTAAAACTTATTTTTTACTTATATAGCCACTTTTATATATAGGCGCTATTTTTTATATATATAGCTTTTCTTATAGATAAAAAGCCTATATATCTTTCTATTAAAGGCTTATTGCTACTACTTAGATTTTTAAATTTGCCTATTAAGTTTTCCGTTTTATATCGCTTTTAGCATTTATTTCCCTTTTAAGCTCTCTAATATTCGGGTTTTAAAAGGAAAACTATAAGGGGGAAAACCTTTTAAAGTAATAAATAGCAACCGTTATTACGTTATTTATTTAAGCGGGGAAAAGGTAATTTCTCTCTATTATTATAAATGCTAAGCTTTATAGTAAATTCTGGCCTTAAAAGGTATATAGAGAGGAAAAAGCTATTATACGTTTTCTAAGGCTAAATATAAAGTAGCATTATTTACCTTAGCCCTTATAATAGCCTTATAAGGAGGTATATAGTCTCGTCGCTTTATATAATTATCGGGTTTCGAAAGAGTTTTTCGAGGTTTTTTATATTTTCGACTATATATTAGGTCGAAATTATACGTGCTATAGTAAAATTGCGTAATTTCTAATAGGGTGCTAACAGCAGCGTGCTAAGAAATTAAGAGTTAAGGGGAAGGTAAGGACGTTTTAATGTATGCCGCCGGCTTAGGATAGTGACTAGAAAAGTCGGATCCATGACTCATATTTCCAAACAAATAATGCAAGCGTGCATCCCGCCATGAGTAGAAGCTTCCGCATGGTTTAGCTAAACGTTAGGCTTTACTAACAATACCGATGAGCCACCACAAATGGACCAAGATGGTCCCTTCAATTTGGAGAGAAGGCAGATGGCCTATCAGGAGCATGCTTTGGATAAACAGGGAGGTGGAGGTAGAACAGGTAGCAATACAGTCCCCCGACATAACGGCGGCGATCATTCGATTACCTGAACGCATACTTCTGGTGGTGTCGGTCTATATACCGGGACTTGACACCCAGGCGCTGCGAGACACGTGCGAAACATTACGACAGACCATTCAGGAGGTAAAGAGAAAGGCAAACACAGCGGTAGAGGTGGTGATAAGAGGAGATTTCAATCGACATAACCAGTTGTGGGGAGGAGACGGCCTGGCGATGGAGAGAGTACTTAAGAACAACAAGTTCATTTCCCGGTAGGTTCTTTTCTCCGGTAGGCAGATCTGCTTGACTACCATTGTCGTGAAAGACGCTATCCTGGTGACTTCTTGCGTCTCAATGGTGCCCCTTGGTTTGGTGGAGGGGGCAAGTAGTTGCACTCTGCACTCAAAACGTAAGACTTTCCTTGCCATACAGGAAGGGCCGTATCATATCGAATATGATGAAAACTAACTACAAGGACCACTGCAGGGGTTTTCATGATTGCATCATTTAACGTGCGTCCAGTACAGGATTATGCGTTACCAGCCAACATAAAACTGAGGTTACTAAGATCTGCTTCATCTCTTGTTTCGACATTCTGATTAATTTGTACCCGGAATGCAGCCTGGGCACATCGGCCGCAAATATGAGCTTGGCCTCGATCGTTACTTTCGGGCTATTTAGGTCAAATTATATCCGTGCATAAATAATGTATAGTAGTGTAAGTATCAGCAATCACGTACAGATCTTGATAATAAACAATGAAGTAGCCGCTCAATACGCTGAATATGTCCCATGAGTTCCGAAAAGTTCGACTGTAACTGTCGGATCGTTTCGGCCTCTTTCAAAAACGCACGGTGCCATTGTATAGCGGCCTCTCGTAACCCATTTGTCTCGTTATCCAGTCTTTGGAAATGCAGTGGAGGGAGATTGAAAGACATGTTATATTTTTGGTCCAATCAAGAAATATAATTTGAGAAGAAAAAATAGATAACAGGTACACAGCCTGGTGTCAGTTCGATTCAGTTTAGATGCTCATCCTTATACTTTTTTTTTTTTAAAAAAAAAAAAAAATCCAAAGTATAATTTGCCCTTTGCATAATTATAGTTCTTTATACTGTATACTTTACAGTAGTTCTCAGAATCACAGACCTGTATAAAATTTAAGTATTTTTTGCCGTTGTACTTCTGTGTGGTGCAGTACGAAAGGGCACAGCCATATATTATGCCGACACGCTTTTAAACAAGAATACAATTCAAGAGAACCGAGTTTTGTTAACTTTTCCTAGACGATGACCGCGAGTGAAACTCACACATGAAGTACTTTAGCGTTCCCCTCTTTCTGACCAGGTACTTGATATTCTCCATGTCGATGCGGAAAAGAACGGCAAAGCGCTTTTCATGACGGGACGAAAGAGCGATGTACTGTATCAGTTAAAGGCGAAGCTCCCCTACTACTGTTTCCCTGCTAATCCTTCTTCTCGTGGCCACTAGCATACCCCGTCCTAGCTGGGAAGCCTGCATTTCGTCATTGTGGGCATCGTCGGGACCGGGCTCCCTTTTCCTCTTGCCACCGGACTTCACGCTAGCTTGTGACAGCCTGATGTGCCTGCCCGTGGGCGATCTGTGGCTCTTCGAGATTCTCGTCCTGAACTTTCTTCCTCTTTGTGGCGTGAAGTGCTTAGGATTGCTGGTGGTATTCTTGGGTTTATATCTGTCTCCTTTCTCTTGGTAGTCTTTCCAATCTAGTACACTTTGTTGATAGTTGGTCCGCTGATTTTGCCAACCACTGCCACCGTCGAGGATGAGGACGCCGAGAAGGCCAGACAGCAGAGCACCTCTACAGAAGTCGCCAAGGCCAAACAGCATCGGGAGGTGCAGAAGCCCACCAAGAAGGTCTGGGTCTCGGAGCGATCCATCGGGTTGTTCCACCGGACTTCCAGCTTCCCCAGACGCACCAGGACAACTTTAATTCGACGCTGCGTTGTGAGATAAAGGAGACTCGAAACCGGAAGAACTTCGTTCTTGGTGAGGCGATGCATGACGTCTTTCCCGCACTCACGCAGTCGGAACTCATGGTAAAAGTCGGCCTACTGTATCTTGCCGAGCCAAGAGCAACAACCGCGAATCATCCCTTCTATTCCACTGCTTGATGTTGCATCCTGTGTTATATATAGTGTCACGAATAGGACCACTGCACTATTTGCACAAAAGCGACGCCGCTATCTGCCATAGGCACATAGCGTAAATAACGTGACACATAGCTTCCAGAACACCACCTCATTGCATTGCAATCGCCCTGTGCTCCAACAACAAAATTTACATGTATTCTTTCATTATTGCAACCCCGATTTTTTTTATTGAAAAAACGCGAATAGAAAAATCCCTTGAAAACTTTGCGCACAATGAAGTACGAGAAAAGAAATTACTACTGGCTTCTAAAAAGCCGCTGAATGAGTCTCTGGTCCCTACAATATATGATGTTATATCGTTAAGGGTGACGGATGACGTTTCATTCATAACCAACCCAGATTTTCGGTACCATCTCGCGGTGGTCCGTCCAATCGTCCGTATTGCCGACTATGGTCTTCTCCCTTCGCTGCGACCCCATTCCGGGGTCTATGGCCTCAATATGGGAGGCGTTCCTAACCGGCCTGGGTTGTAAGCTCGCACTCAGACCCCTCCTCAAGAAAACGGAGATTCGCAGAGCAAAAAACAGAGGGCGCAGAGCAAACCGCTTATATACTTAAGCCGTAGCCACCCTACTATAGCCAATTAAAGCCCTTTATTTAATATCCCCTTAACTAACCCTAATATATCTTATAGCTATAATATTATAAGCCCTATATAACCTTTATTGCTATTAAACTTAATTTAATTATATTATATTAATATTATATTAAATTAGTTAAATATTTATTAAAATAAATTAATTTAATATTAAAGAATATTTATAATCGCTTAAATTTTACTTTTTTAATATTATAATAATACTATAAGTTTTCGATTAATTAAATCTTAAAAAGTTATAATAAACTAATTATTATTAATAAAATATAAATATTATTATAAATAACTATTAATAGCTAATACTTTTTAACTTTTTTATACTTTTAAAAGTTTTTAATAATAAATATAATACTTATAAAAACTTTAAGCTTAATTTAAATAAAGCGATAATAGTAATAAAAAATGGTTTAAAATAAATTTATAATTTATATAGCTTAAGCATCTTTTAAACTATTATAAGTTTAAATAATTAAATAATTTAATAAATATAATAATAGTATAATATAATTTTAATAAAGAGAATATTTAAGTATAATAGCTGTAAAGTTAATATAATAGTATATATATAAACTTAGATGGTGGGCGTTATTTGGGCACTGGGGGCTATATGTACCTCTGTACCCTCTGTTTTTTGCTCTGCGAATCTCCGTTTTCCTCCTCAATGTCGCCATCCAGCTGAATGCTGTCCTCCATTTCAGCCTCACCGCGTGCCTTTGGTCTCGGATTTCCTGAGCCACCAATCGTGACCAAGCTGGAAGGGAGCTTGCACTTGCGTGAATTGCTCCCAGCCCCTATCCTCTTGGATGTACAGGCTCGAGATGGCAGTAAGGGGCGCAGAGTGGGAACACAGGCGAGGATGATGGCGAGGGCCGGCTCGAGTGCGCTATATGTCATAGCGTTGGCGATAGAGTAGGTATAGTCGTTGAAATCGACTCTAATGATTTCAGAGAGACGCAAAATGCCGGTTATGCAGGTACAGGACGCGCATGCGAAGGTGGCGATGAGTCCTATTTTCCGGGACGTCGGCATGTTGAGTCGAATTAATGGGACAATTCCAAATAGTACCATTAAATCTGTTGATATGTTGATAGAACCAGTCAGAATGTAGGAAAGGAACTGGTTTCCGCAATGGCCGCCCTCAATAGTGGTATCCCAATAGAATGGTAGTGGTTGGCAGACGAGAAAAGCGGAAAGAATGGTCCCTAGAGTATAACCGATGCATATAAACCCGACAACGCGTGCGCACCAGTTGAACCATGCGAGGGTAAATATTTTGCAATATAGCAACAAAATGGATATCTTAACGAAAGTTACAGTCGTTGACCACAGAACTTGCACAGCTAGGCCGATCTTTATATTGCAAAATTATCAGTCCAATTATTTCCAGCAGCGAGGAGTAAACGGAGCCTGTCCAAAACTTACCCGCTGGAAAGTGACAATGTCGCCTCCTAGAGCAAAAATCTCGGAAACGTGCAGTCCACCACCGCCAATGAAGCACTCTGCCATGTTCAGGCCGGAGTAGGCAGTGGACAAGACTAAGGCAATCAGGAGGGTGCAATCGCTAGCGTCTGGCTTGCGATGGGCACGACGGCGCGCAAGAAATCGCAGGACGACCATAATAATAGATATAAAGCTGAAGATTGGCGGGACAATTACCATGCCATATTGTCGACCGTGGAGGAGAGGGTAACGCATGATGGAGAGATGAATCACAAATATGTTTGAGCTGCAGAGTGATAATGTCTGAGAAAATATGCCATGCCCCTTGTTGAGGTTCTATCCGGCTCATATTCAATTCGCTCCTTGATATGCCACCAACTAAAAAGTTTAAAAGCCGTGGCCTTGCTTGTATCGCAACTCGGTCCTGAGGAATCTGTGTATGCAGTGCGAAATACGCATATTGGTTGAGTAAGTTAATTCCAGGCTGACACAGATCACATTATCCCGGGGGGGGGGGGGGAGCGGATCTTCACTCCTGCTGTCGTATACACTGTCGACTTACGAGCAAGACAGGAATGAGATTTATGCACGTTGGTTCAAGCGGCCCACACCGCTGTAGGTGAGTGAGGTAAACGGATGGAACGCCTCGCCCGCAACTTTCCGAACCTGGTTATCCGTGCCTAGCGGTCGCCTGCCTATTTGCATTACCTACCAGGGGGAGGGGGGGTAAATGAAAGCATCGCGAAAGCACTGTAATAAAGTATAGTAATAATATTAAAATTAAATTAATAGGTTAACATTATTTTTTTTATATACCTTATATTATTTATATAAAACGGAAATAATATAATATATAATCTGCATTAATATATATTAATATAATATTAATATAATATTAAGTATTTAATATATATTTAAAAAATTAAGTTTTTTTCCTCTCTTTTTTTTAAGGTATCTAACTTAACTACTTATTTCTTTTTTTCTAGCTTAACTATAAGCTTTTTAACTATCTATAAAGCTATAGAAATATTTAAAAATAGTTATAAATATAAAGATAATAAGGTTCGAATTAATAGCCTTTTCGTTTTTAATATCGCTAAAATACGCTAATATAATATATATATTAATATAGTGTTAATATAGTATTAGTATTAATATAGTATATTTTAATATAATATCGCCCTTTAAAATAATTTTAATTTAATAGTATTCTGGTAGCCTTTCCTTAATATTTTGCTATAATTTTTAAATTTTAATTAAATATTAATTAGTGATTAAATTACGCGGTCCATTCAGAAACCCCCCCTTCCCCCGATAGGTAGCGCAAAGGTCAGCGCAGGGTACATCGAACTTTGCGCGTGTGCGCTAATGCAACTGCCCAATGTTTGACAATTTGCCCTGCAGAATTAATAATTAAACCGGACTGCGCGAATGCCACCAACAGGTCGACAGGGTCGAATGTAACCAACATCGAATACAGCCAACAGGTCGAATGCAACCAGCATATCGAATTCCGTCCGGGCTTGGCCCCAACCGGGCTTGGCCCACCCGCCATACTAATTGCAACCGTATCCCCACAGGTCTTCCAATATCCCCGGGCGGGAATATCGAGGTATCCACAAGCAAACGATCTGAATACTCTTTTCGTAACAAGCCCCTGACAGGGGGAATCCTACAGACAACTAAGCGAGCCCTTACCTCAGATGCACACGGATGGCTCGGAACTGGTCCCCGAGTCTCAGACACAATCTTGCATGCCTAGTTGGTGGTTCATCATCATCTCTGTTATTCTGAATTCTCGATCTTCTTTACTTCTCCCTGACATTGACGAAATTGGAAGGGGCGACGAGCTTTGCGTATTGCCTAACAAATCGCTTAATGCTAAGGACCTTCATTATGTGGCAATTTTCCGACTTCTTGCACTATGGCAACAGCTTCCAGGGCTGGATCCTTTACCAAGCCTCCAAGCTGAACGGAAGGATCACTGGCATGACTCTTGCGACTGTCGGCAGTAGCGGGGCCATTTTCGTGGTGTTCGCCTGGTTCTTAGGCAGCTGCATTTGGTACCGCTATTTCTCGCCTATCTCAGACATTCCTGGTCCCATCTTGGCCTCTTTCTCAAGGCTATGGCTCATACGAACCTTACGCCGGGGAAAGGGAGCTATCGAGCTTGCCGACCTGCACGAAAAGTACGGTGAGTAGCGCTCGGCCTTATGAGAGGGCTTTCAGTACCGCGATACATGACTTGATTCTAACCCTAGTCTACCAAAGGGCCCTTTGTTCGTATATCGCCCTGGGAAGTCAGTGTTTGCCATCCCGATACTGTCAAGAAGTTGTACCTTCGTCCGTTACGCAAAGGTACCTTCTATGAGTTTGCCACCTACCCAGACTGGCGTTTCCAAAACCCGATGTCTGAACCGGATCCAAAGCGAAAGGTACAGCGTTCCAAGACGTTTGCTGCTGGCTTTGCGCAAAGCAACCTTCTACGCTCCGAAGAAGCCATCTCGACCACTATTTCAAAACTGCTCGACCACATGGACCGCTACGAGCGACGCAAGGACCCCATGGACCTTGATAAATTCTTCACATACACGGCTTTTGATGTCGTGGGCGAGGTGTTATGCAGCAAGCCGTTCGGGTTCTTGGAGGAAGGTAAAGATGTCAACAACGCCATTGCCACAAACTTCTCCTTCCAGGAGCTGGTAACCTGGGCCTCCCACCTCCGAGAGCTGCATTACATCGCCGTCAACCCCATCATGACCTGGCTGAGACTGACTCCAGCTTCTTGGTTGGGTGAAACAGCCTTCGCAGCCGTGAAAGACCGCATGGCCCGGCCGGGCAAGAACTTTGATATGCTGGATCACTGGCTAAAGTACGTGAATGAGAATCCTGACAAAGCCACCATGCGTGAAATTATGGCGCAGGCCACGAATGTTGTTGGTGCTGGGTCGGACACCACCTCCTGTCTGCTGCAGTCTGTCTTTTACCATCTTCTCCGCAACCCACGGACGCTCAAGAAGGCCAGGGCCGAAGTTACTCAAATTCAGGATGACAACCGCGTGTTGCCATTTTCTGAAGTCCGGGATTTACCATACTTAAAAGCTTGCATCGATGAAGCACTCCGCATTCACCCACCTATACCCATGCCGCTGCCACGGCTGACACCAAAAGGGGGTCTAGAGATCAATGGCCGCTTGTTCCCCGAAGGCATTACTCTCTCCAGTTCTCCGTGGGTCTTGCATCACTCGCGTGCTCTCTGGGGCGACGACGTGAAGGAATTTTTGCCCGAACGGTGGCTGGACGATGATAGGCCCAAGTTGGAGAGCCACTTCATGCCGTTCGGTGCTGGACACACGTTGTGCCCTGGGAAAAACCTCGCTTACATCGAGGCCTTAAAGATCACAGCTACGATACTTCATGACTACGAGCTGAAGCTTGTCCATCCGGAGAAGGAGTGGCAATGCAAGATGTTGTTCGCGCAGGTTCCTCACAGTTGGCCTATCTATGTGACGAAGAGGACTACCACTTAGACCGAGAAGGCTGTTCCTACTCGTTTTATCCCGCAAGGTTATGTAGTATATTCTCCCCCCACCAATCTCGTGCAAGAGGGTCATCGCCGTTTTGAAGGAGTAATTTTACAACTTCGCATTTATCGTTTTGAACTTGTCCCTTATGGGTGCGAAGAATCCTGTGAAACATGTTGTCCCCGTACTCTCCCGTCAGCGGGCTGTTCACATCAACAACCAGCGAGACCGGGAATATCCCGTAAACAGAACTACAAATATCTGTGCCGTTGATCTTGATTCCTCTTGCCACCTTCACAAGGTGCTTTAGAGCGTCTGGTCCTAGGTGTCCCGATTTAAGATGCCAGAGATGCTCTGAATCGTCTCTTTGGTGCTCGTGAGGTAAGCCTGGGTGTGGTTCTCCTCCCACCCCCGAGCCATCTGCGAGCGTAGTTCCTCTTTGTGTGTTCTTCCGGTATGTTCTCCGGAATGTTGGCGCGGTTAGAAGGAGAAACTGCAGATGGCCCAGCCATGATCGGCTCACCCAGCTCCGCCATTGCGCCCACCTAGGAACTTTCCGCCCACCCAGTATAAGCTCTATAGGCAATTTCTGCTAGGAAATCAATATATACCCTGACGAAGCAAGATTACCCCGCGCCCCCCCCTTGCTCTAAGTAAAAACTACTTAACGCGCTACGTTTAAATCGAACCATATTAAATTAGTAGTGCGCTTAGGGTACTAGGTACCTAGGTAGGTAAAAACTTTACCAACTTAGTAGTACGCCTAGGGCAGTAAGTATATAGAAACTTTACTATTTTAATAGTACGCCTAGCGCACTAGGTAGGCGGAAACTTTACTAATTTAATAGTTAGGCCTAGGAATTACCCACTTATAAGTACTTATAGGTACCTATATATAGACCCTAGGTTTTAATTACCCACTTATATAAGTAATTACCTATAAGTACTTATTATCTATAAGTAATAAAGCTATAGATTTAAACCCGGTAAATATTAATATTAAAACTTTATAGTTTAAAGGAAAAATTTGCTTTAATATATAAAGGTTTTAAGTTTAAATTCTTTAATTTTTTAATTTCTTTATTTTAATCTATATCCTAATCTTTAAAACTGCTATTTATAAAGAAATTATAATAATATAAAATCTTTTTTTAAATTTTTTATTTTTTTAAAAAGTACTTAGAAATTACCCGGGTACCTATTTAAAACCCGGTTACCCGCCTAAAACCTATAGGTAATTAATCCCTATAATTACCTACCGGGTCCTCCGGGTAAGTTATAAGTATTACCCACGCCGTGGGTAATTCCTGGGCCTATTAGTAGTACGCCTACAGCACTAGGTAGGTGGAAACTTTACCGATTTTATGGGCGCCTAGGGCACTAGGTAGGCGGAAAGCTTTTAGGTGGGCGGAAAGCTATACGGGGTTATTCTGCTTAGGTAGTACGGTACCTTTAAGCTATATATAAATTGGCTGTCGAATTTTGTACTGGGTGGGCGGAAAGCTCTTGGGTGGGCGCAATGGCGGAGCTGGGTGAGCCGATCAGAAAAGCTGGGTGAGCCGATCATGGCTGCAGATGGATCGATACCCACCGCCACCAGAGGCCGCCCATCACCTAATTTCTGAAATTACTCATACCAATGATTCACGTGAACTAACCTTAGAATTTCTTATGCGAATGGCCTCGCAGTGCATTTTGTTCCCCGGCTAATGTGTTAGACATTAGGCCTCCCATAAGTGTTAGATGTTGTTATTTTACTATACTTAATCCAATCTCATTCCCTCATTTTTTGCGTATAGATACCGTGTGTCACCTACCTTTCGACTCCCCTACCTTCCAACCATATAAATTGCAGCTGCCCCACCTTAATTTATATTTTTATTTAACTATAAGTAGCTTATATATATTATAATATATTAAGTAAATATTTACTATTAATATTAAAGGTTATATTTACTTATTTCTATTTAAAAAACTAAGATATTTAAAGTTTTTAATTATAATAATATACTTTAAATATTATATATATTAGTTATATAACAACTTTTTTAAACTATAACTATTTTATTTAATATATATTATTTTTATTAATATTATTTTCTAATATTAATACTATATTATACCTTAAAAATAAATATACTTAAAAATAAAAAATTATTTTAGCTTTAATAAAATAAGTTTTTAATTTCTTTATATAAAAGTTTTATAATAAATTTTATTATAATTCTTTTAATTTTTTATTTATTAATTATAGATAAAATTATATATTAGTTTATAACTTAATACTTTTATAAATAAAATAAAATAACTTTAAATATATATTATATATACTTATTTAATAAAGAAATTTTATAATATATTAGGGATTATAGTGTAAAATGCACTTAATTATTAATAATTTACTCTATATTTTAAGTTTAATTTTAAATATTAAAAGCATTAAAGTTAATTTATATAAATGTTTTAATTCTATTTAATAAAGTATAAAGATTATTAATATATAATGTATTAATAAGTTAAAAGGGCTATATATATAATATAGCTATTTATATTTTAACTTTTTGTGTAAGGCTGCCGGAATTTATGTGGTCGGAAGGTAAGGGAGTTGGAAGGTGGGTGACGCACGGTATATTACCCATTAAACACAGCCTTAATCCAGTTCCTCCGGTAGCATCGATGGTAAAGATAGGCATTCTGTAAAGGTTACCCAGCGCGTTAACTAATTACGCCACGGTGTCTTACACTAGCTTATTAGAGCACTAATTGCAGCACTTAAATCGGAACCCTTAGCCGGGCTAACAGATTCCTAATCCTAAGGATCCGACTTAGTTATTAATTTAATCTTATTAGAAAATTTAGAAGGAGAAGTAAAGTTTACCCAGTGCATAAACGCCGTAAAATAGTTAAACCAGAAGATGTTGCCACCCTGAAGCTCATGCGTAATCTGTCCTGTGACGACTTCCGGGGGCTGGTCCAAGTAGGCTCATTCAGCTAACAAACATTTGCGCAGGCCTGGATATGCCCGGTCTAGAAACTCCTTCCTCTGCTGCTTGTTCTTGTAGAGGCTGGGAGTCTCATTGTCTCGGTCGAGTGACTTATGGGTCTTGTTAACCATACGTACACACTAAAGCAGCCCAGGAAATTCTTCATGCTTATCCCAGAATGACGAACCTAAGCAATTGCGAAGACTTTGTTAGATTGCCCTAGAACGTTAGGTTTGTGGAATGGGGAGATTTATAGCGAGGATGTTAGTAGTTATATTCTTTATCTGCCTTATATCCTCACGTATCTTATTACGATTTAATAGAGCAGGGCTGTTAGGAATATTAGATATTTCCGGCTATTTTAAGACCTCTTGGAGCAATCTATTAGCTTTTACTGGTTTATGTGAATAACTATTCTTTTAAGGGGATTTTTAAAAAAATAGAGATTTGCACCCTTAAAATCGAAGGGCGTACCCCTATTTCCGCTAATTAAACCACGCTATTTACTACCGTTTAACGCCTACTTATAATACTTTTAATAACTTACTTTAGCCGCCGCTATTACTACTTAACTTTACTTAATAACCCTATAGTAACCCTTTATTATTTAAATTTATTTTTTATTAAAATTAATCGATTTAGCTTTAAAAATAAACCTTAATAACTTAAATTTTAAATTATTATTATTTTAACGATATCGGTAGTCTTAAACTACTAGTATATAAATCTTAAGGCGTAGTGGTAAGGAAAATTATTAATTAATTATTATAAGTAAATTTAACTATTAAGAATATCGCCGGCAATAATAGCGATAATAAAAAAGTTAAAAACATTATTATAATATATATAAATTAAATAGGAAAAAATATTATAGATTAGTATATAGGAAAATTATAGGGCGATAAAGATCCTTATCGGCTAGTTTTTCCTTAATAAGTAACTAGGTGTAGGTACCATTAGTTACGCAGAATTATAAGGTAACGGGAGGTATTAAGGCCTGATCTTTTATATAGTAAGAATAGCACCTAGTCCCTTATAAAATTACATTTTAAGGCACACTCTAAAGATTTAAACCTATAGTTATTAATTATATTAAAAAGTGGGTTTTAATAAACTATTTAATAAAGGCTTAGTAATCTATAAGGATCCTCGTTATATAGTTAAATTAATAATATATATATTATTTAGGTGGTGAGCGTAAATTTCTATATATAGGGGGTGCGCCCTTTAATTTTAAGGGTATAAATCTTTATTTTTATTTTTAATATAAAGTTACCTTTATCGGTAAGCTAAAGTAAAGCTAAAGCCCCTAATAATAGCAGACTTATAAAGAAGAAATAGGTCTTTATATTTATAATCTTTATAAATTTTCGATGTCACTAAACGTTTTAATTACTATATATTATTTAGAAGTTAAAGAAAGTTTATCGATTTTATTTTAAAGGTACTTAAGTTTATATAAGCGCTCTTAAAGTTTCTATAAGCACTCGCAAATAAGTATATACTATAGTTTTAAATTTATTATTTTTACCCTTAAGTTATTTATATAAACTTTTCGGAAAGGCTTTTCTTACTATATAATACTAAATAAATATTTCTCTTTTTTTCTTTATACTTTCTATTAAAAGTTATAAAAGTTAAAAAGGCATATATACTATATTATATTTATAAAGCATTATAGATTACGTTTAGGTTAAAAATATATCTTATATAGAATTAGGCCTAGCTAGTGCTAATTATAGAGTTTTAAAGATAAATACACTCCGAACGAGCTAACCGGGCTTATAACTAGGACAGTAAAAGACGATTGCTAGTGCTGTTTACACTAGCTACCCTATATTCTGCGACACGAGTGGAAGAGCGTCTATATCGAAGCCGAGCTAGTTTTGTTTATAACGAGGGGAGCCGTTTCCATTATAGCATCTAAAGTCACTATCGTAATACTTATCGGTTAAGTTATCTTCTTTCTATATTTAATAAAACCTTATTTTTTAAACTAGTATATATATTAATGTCGGCTAAAAATATATTAATCCACTTACTTTTAATTTATAATCGTAATAATAAGGGAAATATTATAAGTATCTTTTAATATAAAAAGTAATAAGTTTTATAAAATCTTTTATTTAATTATATATATTTAATAAACACTTTTAAGTATAAGGTTAAAAGACGTATAATTATATTTTTTTTAAACTAAATTCTATTTAATTATAATATATTTTTATAATTAAGCTTTATTTCTTTAATTTATTTAAATAAAAGGTAAATCTTTTTAAAAAAGCGTAATAAATAATTAACCTTTCTTTTTCTATTTAACTTATTATTTATCTTTACTTTATAAGCGATAAGCTTATTTATTTCTTTAAAATAAATCTTATATATCTTTAAGGTAATAATAAATATATTAATTTACTTAAATAAAGAAAGGTTTTCGTTTTTACACTTCTTTACTTTAATAAGAAAACCTTTTACTTAAGTAAAAATTTACTTATTATAAATAAAGTTTATTTCTATAGCTATTTATAATAAAGCTATTAGATTTACGCATTTAAATATTATACTTAATAATGAAATATAGTGGCTTTACTTAATTTAAAGGTCTTAAGCGTATATAAGTGTTAATTTAAGCTTAATTAATAGTTATCTCGGTTTTATATAGTAAGCTAAATAATTGCTTTCGAGTAGTTTTATAGAAAAGGTTATAATAAATAGATATATATTTAAGCTAGAACCTTAATTAAAGTAATAACGGCTTTTTAATATCGCTTATTTCGAGCAATTTAAAGGTCTAAGTTATATAGCGATAGCACTTTTATATAATGCTTAATAGCATTAAACTAGCTTATAGCCCGCAATAGCTTTAACCTTAATAGCATTAGCGCGAATAAATTAAACGCGGCTTAACGCTACAGCTATTAGCGTAGAATAGCGGCTTTTAATTATAGATAGGCTTATAAAAGATTAATAAGTTATTATAAAAAGTTTTATATAATAAAACTTATTATATTAATTTAAAAGATTTATTATACTTTATCCTTTTTAAATACTTATTATTATTCTAACTTAATAAGGAAACTTAAATAAATAAAATAATCGATATATTTAATAAATAATAAAAAGATATTTTATATTTAAAATATAATAATAATTTATATAAAAAAGATTTTATTATTATTTAAAATATTATTAATAATAAAAGAAAATTTAAATTTTAATAGCTTTTTAAATAAATTTATAAGCTTTTTAACTATTATAAATATAATTTTTTTAAGCCTTTTCGTTATTAATTATAATAACGCTTTTATTAATACTTTTAATTAAAATTCTTCTTAAATATATTATTAGCTATATATCCTTTATATAAATATAAATATTAATTTAAATATTAATAAAAATAAAGAAACCTAATATAAAAATTAATAATAATAAAGGTGGTAAAAGAAAATATTTTAAAAAATAAAAAAAGTAAAACTTATAATAATAATCTTATTACTCTTAATATATTAAAGTTAAGAATAATACTTTACTTTTAAGTTTAAAAAACTTTTTCCTTTAATTAAATTAAAAGTAAAATATAGTTATAATAAGCTATAAAATAAAATAAAACGTTATATTTTAAGGGTACTTAAAAAGAATAAAGGGGAAATAATATTTTCTATTATAAAATAAGGGTAAAGGTGCTTATTTAAGCTATTAATACCTTAAAGGGTTATAGTATATACTATTAACCCTTAATATATTCCTTTTTTAATAATAAAGCTATAAATAAGTTAAGGTATTAAAGAAAAAAACTAATTAAATTAAATTAAAAAATATATAAATAAATAATTACGCTTAAAAGTATTATAATCTATTATATATTTAAAAGTAACGTCTTTTATAATAAAGCTATAAATAAGTTAAATTGCTTAAATATCCGGTTAATTAAGTTAAGCTAACTATTATATAATTATAAAATTACGCTTAATATTCTTAAAATCTATTATATATATTTCTTAAATCTTTTTTTATATCTATTATTTTAAGTTTTTTATTAATTAGTTTTTACTTATTTACCGGCTTTAATATTATACTTTTAAGCTTATTTAATATCTTATTTTTTATATTTTTTAGCCTTTTTAAATTTAAACCCTTTTTATATAAAGTTATAAATAAATCGGTAATAGTTATTTATATTATTATAAGCTTATAAACTAATATAAGATAAAGTTAAAGGTAATAATATTAAGATAAAGTATACGGTTTATTAAAAATAATTTATTAAATTTTATTTATAATTTATTTTATATTTAATAAATATTAAATATTTTTATAATAGCTTAAATAATTTATTTAATAGCTATATAAGCTAAATAGCTAAATTAGCTTATAATAAAAATAACGTTTCTTATATTTATATAATAAGTAATAATAAGAATTATATTTAAAATAATAATTGCTTTATTAGTTATATAAGTAAAATATTAAAAGAATCTTTTATTTTTTATAATAAATATTTTATAAATAATAATTAAAATAATATTTCGGATAAAGTATTTTTTTTTAATAAAAGGGTAATATAATAACTATTATAAAAGCTTAATAATATTATCTTTTCTTATAATATTATTATATTTAAAAAAATTAATTATATTTTATTATAACCTTTATTTTTAACTTTAAATATTAAAAGTATTATCGCTTAATATAATTCTTTAAAATAATATATAATTTATTAATTTATAGGCTATATATTAAGCCGAAAGGCTATTTTTAGCTTAAATATTTTATATAATTTATATTTAAACCTTAATATTAATATTAATTATATTAAATAAAATATTATTATTAAAATTATTTAAAGCTATAAGATTTTAAGTTTTTTTAACTTATATAATTATAAATAGTCTTTTAAATTAATTAATAAGTTATAATATACTTTTTATTTTATTTAACCTCTTTAATAAAAAAATAAAAGTAAATATCCGGCTAATTATAAAGATATATAATATTTAAAATATATTAATTATTAAAAATAATTCGGCTTTTTCTATTTATAATTATTTAATTTTAATTAATATTATTAAAAGTAATACTTTATTATTAAGTAAAAAGCCGGTATTTAACTTATAAAAAAAAGGATATATTAAATTTAAATATAATTTTTAATTTTTAAATAATATTTATACCTTTAATAGCTATAAAAAGTAATTAAATAAATAGCTTAATTTAAAAGAATATATATAAATATATTTATTAAGTATATTATTATATAAATTAATTAAGTTTTATTTTAAAAATTAATAATATATTACTTTATTTAATTTATTAATCTTAATTTATATAATATTATTTTATTTTATTTAAATAATTTTAAAATATATATTCGAAATTTTAATTATAAATAGCTTATTAAGCTTATTTTTATTAATTTTAAATAATTTAAATTTATTTAATATATTTAATAAGATATATATACTTTAGTTTTATAATAAAATATATAATTTTTAAGCTTATAGCTTTAATTATAATAATTAAAATAGCTAATTTAATTAATTAGGAATTAATATATTATAGCTTTCTATATTTAAGATTAAGCTAAATAAATAAGTATTATTATAAATTAATATCTTTAATTATAAAGAATTAATATTACTTATTAATAAAGTTTTAATTATTTAAGCGAAATAATTATAATATCTTTTTTTATAAATATTTAACCTTTTTTTAAAAGATTTATATTATTTTATAAAGATATTAAATATAAAAATATATCCCTATAAAAATAAAGTAAAATAGAAAATATTTTTTTATATATAAATATCCCTTCCCTTTTAAATATAAAGTTAAAAAACCTATAATTATATATTTTTAAACTAAATTTTATTTAACTATATTACGTTTCTATAATTAAGCTTTATTTATTTAAATAAAAGGTAAACCTTTTTAAAAAAGCGTATTAAACTTATAACCTTTTATTCTTTCCTTAACTTATTATTAATTTTTAACTTATAAGTAATAAATTCCTTTATTTTTTTAAAATAGATTTCCGAGTTATATATTTCTAAAGTAATAATAAATATATTTATTTACTTAAATAGGGAAGGTTTCTTATCTTTACACTTTTTTACTTTAATAAAAAAACTTTTTATTTAAGTAAAGATTTATTTATTATATTTAAAGTTTATTTCTATAGCTATAAAGCTATTAAATCTATATATCTAGAACTATGCTTAAGAATAGAATATAGTAGCCTTACTTATAGTCTATTTTAACTATAGCTATAAACTCGCTTAATAGGGTTTTAAGCGCGTATAAGTGGTAATTTAAGCTTAACTATTATCTTAGTTTCGGTAGGCTAAATAATTGCTTTTAAGTAGTCTTATAGAAAAGATTATAATAATTGCTCGGTTTTGCTAAATAGGTATATATTTAAGCTAAAACCTTAATTAGAGTAATAGCGGCTTTTTAATATCGCTTATTTCGAGCAACTTATATTTACCTAAGTTATATAGTAATAGCACTTTTATATAATGCTTAACGGCATTAGATTAAGTTGCTTACAGCCTATAATAGCTTTAACCTCGACGGGCTAATAGCTTATTAAAAGAACCGGTATAAATAGATTAAGCGCGGCTTAATATTATAGCTATTAGCGCAGAATAGCGGCTTTTAATTATAAATAGGCTTATAAAAGTAAATTAATAAGTTATTATAAAAAGTTTTATATAGTAAAACTTACTATATTAATTTAAAAGATATATTATACCTTATCCTTTTTAAATACTTATTATTATTCTAGCTTAATAAAGAAACTTAAATAAATAAAATAGTCGATATAAATATTCTTTAAAATTATAAATATATAAAGGGAATTAATATTCTTTTAAATAAAATAATAAGTTATTATAATAAGTTTTTTATATTAAGCTTAAAAAATTAATTTTAATAATACTTTAAGCTTTTTTTATTATAAAATAATTAAAATTAAAAAAGAAAGGTTATTCTTTAATATTATTATTATTAACCGATATTTTTATATAAATTATATAAAATATTTAAGTTTTTTTAAATATTTATAAATTATAATAAATTAATATTTTAAAGGTATATTTTAAAAGTTTATAAATAAAGCTATTTTATTATTTAGTTTTTTTATTTTTAAAGGTTATTATATAAATTTTAAAAGGTTTAAAAAAAAGTATATATCTTTTAAAATTAAATTATAATAATAAAAAAAAGATATAAAAAAAGATAGTTTTTATTATATAAATATTAAGATATTTATAATAAAAGGTTAAAAAATAATAATCTTTATATAAAGTTTATTTTATTATTTTAAATAATTAAAAAATTAAAATATTTTTTATTTTATAATATTTTATATAAATTAATTATTAGTTTTAATTAAAGTATAAGTATAATAAAGAAAAAAAGAGAAATTTAAAAGTTTAGTTAATTTATAATAAATCTTTTTATTTTTAAAAAAAGTAGTTTTAAAAAAATAGCTTTTTTAATAATAAACTTAAACTTTTAAGTTATTAAGTTAATTAATTTTTTAATTATTATTTTAAATTATTTTCTTTAATTTTAATAATTTTTTTTAATTTTAGCTTTTTAATAATAATTTTCTTTTTTATAATTTTATTTTTAATTATATTTAATTCTTATTTTTAAATTTAATTAATATTATAATAACTTTTTTTTAAATTAAATTTATTTTTAATTTTTAATTTTATAAATATTTTTTATTATATTTATTATCTTTTTA
>JALPVH010000485.1:0-27140 GCA_023242295.1 Diaporthe ilicicola | reverse complement strand
TATAATATATAAAAAAAATATAAATATATAATATATAAATATATATATATATTTATATATTTATATACCTGATATATAATATATAATATATAGTTTAAAGATAGAAATTAAAAATAAAATAGCTAGCTATATAGAGTTAATTTAAGCTATAAAAATAGCTTATTTAGTTTCCTTATATTTAAATCTATTTTAAAGATAAAAATGTTAATAGTTAAATAGTAAATTTTCTTAAGCTTAAAGACGGTTTAAATAGGTGGCTTAATAGCTTTTAACTTAGATATTAGTAATTATATCTTTATTTCCGAATTAAATTTAGGAAAACTAAATATATAGTTAAATTAAGCTAAGTTTACTAAATATAGCTAATGCTTTTAATTTTAAGATTATATATAATCTAGAAATATATAATTTAATATTATTATATATTTTATTTAATTTAAATATTAGTATTTATATCTTTAAAAAGGATTTAAATATAATAAAACTAAATATACTATTCTTATAGCTTAAGATCGCTTTATAAAGCCAGATATTTTATTTTTAAAATTTATTTTTAAAGTGTATATTATATATTATATATTAGTATATAATATATAATATATAATATTAATATTTTATTTATTTAAATTTTTTTATTAAGCTAAAATAATAATAAACATTTAAAAAAAATAAAATATAATATATCTTTTAAGATTAATATAATAGGTTTTATTATATAAACCTTTTTATAATAACTTATTAATCTATCTTTATAAGCTTATTTATAATTAAAAGCCGTTATTTTATATTAATAGCTATAATATTAAGCTATATTTATTTATACCGGTATATTAAGGTTAAAGCTATTATAGGTTATAAGCTAATTTAATACTATTAAATATTATATAAAGGTATTATTGCTATATAACTTAAATAAATATAAATTATTTAAACCCTTTTAAGTATAAAGTTAAAAAATCTATAATTATATTTTTAGCATTATAGCGCATTAATTAAGCGTTAAAGTACCCTTTTATACTAGTAATATAAAGGGTATAAGTTTAAATTCCGCTAATACCTTTAAACCTACTCTCCTTTTAGCACGCCCCTTTAGCAATAAAAGGTAAAAATATTTACCTTAACTAATTCCCTATAATTATATACCTATTACTATTAGTTACTATATCCTTAGCTAATAAGGTTTTTTCCCTATATTACGGGTTTTTCCCTATTAGGCGTTTATAGGACTTCCCGGAAGGTATTTAATAATATAGCAAATACTTCTTACTATATAAAGTTATTTACGGAAGCTTAAGTGTAAAGTAAACCGAGGTTTATAAAGAAAGGGGGAGCTGCAGCCTTTAACTATAGCTTTTTTCCCCTCGCTTTACTATATTTCTAGCTTTAAGAGACGGAATTTAAATAAGATAAATAGTCTATAATTATATTTTTGTTAAAATTAAATTTTATTTAATTATATTATATTTCTATAATTAAGCTTTATTTTTTTAATTTATTTATATAAAAGATAAACTTTTTTAAAAAAAATATATTAAATAATTAACTTTTCTTTTTCTATTTAGCTTATTTATCTTTATTATATAAATAATAAATTTTTCTATTTTTTAAAAATAAATCTTATATATCTTTAAAATAATAATAAATATATTAATTTATTTAAAAAAAAGAATTTTTATTTTTATACTTTTTTACCTTAATAAGAAAACCTTTTATTTAAATAAAAACTTATTTATTATAAATAAAGTTTATTTCTATAACTATTTATAATAAAGCTATTAAATCTATATATTTAGATATTATACTTAATAATAAAATATAATAGCCTTATCTAAATCTTAAATATATATAAGTAATAATTTAAGCTTAATTAATAGTTATTTTAGTTTTAGCTAAATAATTACTTTTAAATAGTCTTATAAAAAAGATTATAATAAGTATATATTTAAGTAAAGCTAAAGCCTTTAAGGCAATAGCGGCTTTTTAATATCGCTTATTTTAAATAACTTACTTAAGTTATATAGTAATAGCACTTTTATATAATACTTGACGGTATTAAACTAGATTGCTTATAGCTTATAATAGCTTTAACCTTAATACTTATTAAAAGCACTAATATAAATAAATATAGCTTAATATTACGGCCATTAATATAAAATAGCGGCTTTTAATTATAAATAGGCTTATAAAAGATTAATAAGTTATTATAAAAAGTTTTATATAATAAAACCTACTATATTAATTTAAAAAATATATTATACTTTATTCTTCTCGGATATTTACTATTCTTTTAGCTTAATAGGGGAATTTAAATAAATAAAATAGTCGATAAGTTACTTAAAATAAGCGATATTAAAAAGCTGCTATTGCCTTAACTAAGGTTCTAGCTCTACTCTATAAATATATACCTATCTAGCGAAACCGAGCAACTATTATAACCTTATTCTGTAAGACCACTCGAAAGCGATTATTTAGCCTGTTGCGTAAAACCGAGATATCTGCTAATTAAGCTTAAACTACTACTTATATACGCTTAAGACCTTTAAATTAACCAGGTAAGGCTACTATATTTTATTATTTAAATATATAGATTTAATAGCTTTATAGCTATAAAAATAAATTTTAAATATAATAAGTAAATCTTTACTTAAATAAGAAGTTTTCTTATTAAAGTAAAAAAGTATAAAGATAAAAAACCTTCCCTATTTAAATAAATAAATATATTTATTATCCCTTTAAAAATATATAAAATCTATTTTAAAGAAATAAAGAAATTTATTGCTTATAAGTTAAGGATTAATAATAAGCTAAGGAAAGGATAAAAGGTTATAAGTTTAAAACGCTTCTTTAAAAAGGTTTACCTTCTATTAAAATAAATAAAGTGTTGGTCTATAGGCAGTTGGGCAATTGGCTATAGTGGGCGTGGCTAATTAGTTAGCCACGGCCACTTGGCCCGATAGATAGTCCGGCCGAAACGGCCCCCTAGACTAGCCCACAGCCATCGCCCTTCTAGCAATAGCTTCTACTTAAAAGAATAATAGCCACCTTTATACCCAGCGTAATATATTCGAATATAGTACGCCCTACGCTATATAATAATAAAACCCAACTTATACTAATTAGTAATACCTTAGGCATTATAGATTAGCTAGGCTAAAAGAGGCAGATTTCGCTATTATTAAAATCGTTAGAAACTATCGCCGACGGCGGGGAATATCTATAAGGAGTGACGATAATCTATGCTAACTTTAAACTAGTCTATAGCGACTATACCTAACTTCTAGTTATATCTATCACATATGCTTCCTTGTAACGATATATTTAAGCTTATTAAATTAGTTTATAGCGATTATACCCGACTTTTAATGGAAACTAGCGCAATTATTATCGTTAATACCCTTAATCGGGATATCTTTATTAGCTTAGTCTCGAAACCTTTAAGCCTTTATAAGCTATAAATTAGCCTGTGGTAGCCGTACCTGCCCTTTAATTATAATACTATACGAAATACTATCGTTAAAAACCTTTCTTATAACTTTCCTGCCCTATTACCCTTAACCTTAACCTTGCCCTCGCCCGCGCCCGTTATAACTATAGCCCTTAAGCCCCTTTAACGTAAGTAACTGCGATTAATTTAAAAACCTTAAAACTAGCTAGAAAGCGCTAATCGATAATAAATTAGGTTTTCCCCCTCTCCTTTCCCCCATTATTTTCCCCCTATAAAATATATAGTAAGTTATTAAGAAAAGTAAATAATCTAATTCTTGCTAAATAGCGTATAGCGCTTAAAACGCACTTAAGAAAATTTAGCTAGTATTACTATTTAATTTACCTTTACCACATTAATTTGCCCTTTATCTATAAAATTACTATTTCTATTTAACGTTTATTTAACAACCTTGCTATAATCTAAACTTTTTTTATACCTTATACCTTCCCTTACTATATTTCTATTGCTTTCTTTTCCTCTTTTCTTAATAGCATTACAATTAGAATTAAAAAGAAGCTCTCTAAAAAAATAACTTTATCTATTAGTCTATATAATAATAGCGTCTATTTACTAAAGAACTACCACCTATAGGTAAATAGTTTCTTAAGCCGGTTATAAGCCGTAATAGTAAGTATTATAATATTTTTAATAAGGTAAAGTAATTATAATAATCGCGCTAGCTATTGCTAAAAACTACTTATTAGCTAATACCCGATTGCTTTATAAACCTTCTTTTATTTAACCGTTAAAAAGACCTCGAAACCCTTAATTATAAAAATTATTAAGAAAACATAAAGCCCTTAGTTGTAAAGCTTACCGAAAAGAAGATTACCGCATAACCTAATACTTAACCGCAAGCCTTTTATACCTATTTATAATAGCCTTATTAAAAAGAAAATATTCTTAATTCGCTTAAATACTTTAAAAGCAGTCTTAGCTTTAAATACTTTCTTTTTAAAAACTTTTAAATAGATTTTAAGAAATAAATAATAAAATAATTTAAAAAGGTTAATCGAAAAGTTCTTTATAAGCTAAAATAAACCCATTATTATTTTAGGATTTATATAAGCCCTAATTGTAAGCTAATAGCGGAAGTATTAGTTAATCTCCTTAAATACCTATTCTATTTTAAGAATTAGAAAATACTTAAATAGCCTTAGAAAAGGTTTATAGTAATAACTTTCTACCCTAAATTAAAAGCCTATAAAAGGCAAAAGTAGCTAATTACCGCTACGAAAACCTTTAAGCCGACCGTTAAAAAGACCCCGATCGTAAGCCCTACTAAAAAGAAGAAAATACTGTAAGGATAGTTATAATCGACCTATAAGGCTTAATTTAAAGGATAATAATAACTTTAATTCTAATAGCTTTAATTCTAACTATTAATACCCTCGCTAACTAATAGCCTAATAGCCCTTAATTAGCCTATAGCCTTATTAGTTACTTAGTTAATTACTTAACTAACTTATTAATTAGCCTAAACTATTAGCTATCTACTAGCTATTAGTAATATTTCGATATAATAAAAAAGACCTCGGAAATCGTATTTTTTAAAGTCTATAATAATTATAGCTAAGCTAAAATAAAAAACTACTAATATTAGTTTATAGGCAGTTAGATAATTAGCTATAATAGGTATAGCTAATTAATTAGCTATAGCTACTTAGCCTAATAAATAATCCGGCCGAAATAGCCCTTTAAATTAGCTTATAGCTATTGCCCTTTTAGCAATAGCTTTTATTTAAAAGAATAATAGCTACCTTTATACCTAGTATAATATATTTAAATATAATACGCCCTATACTATATAATAATAAAACTTAACCTATATAAAGCCTAATTATAAAAACGTAATATAATTAAATAAAATTTAATTTAAAAAATATATAACTATAAGTCTTTTAACCTTATATTTAAAAGGGATAATATATAATATATAATATATAATATATTAAAAAAGTATATATATATATATATATATATTAAGTATATAATATATATATATATATGTCACAACTTTATATATATTTAGATAATGGAATATAGTGGCTTTACTTAATTATAATCTATTTTAACTGCAGCTATAAACTCGCTTAATGGGCACGTATAAGTAGTGGTTTAAGCTTAACTATTATCTCGGTTTCGGCTAAATAATTGCTTTTAAGTAATCTTATAGAATAAGGTTATAATAGTTGCTCGGTCTCGCTAGATAAGTATATGTTTAAGTAAAGCTAGAACCTTAATTAAGGTAATAGCGGCTTTTTAATATTGCTTATTTCGAGCAACTTATATTTATACTTAAGTTATATAGCAATAGCACTTTTATATAATGTTTAATAGCGTTAAATTAGGTTATTTATAGCCCGTAATAGCTTTAACCTCGATAGGTTAATAGCTTATTAAAAAGATTAAAGATTTATATATCTATTTTTAAAAGGTATATACCTAATGCTAATTAATTTAATCCCTATAACTAATTAAATTAAATTATTTCCTAAATAAATACTTATATCTTTATAACTTTTAAGAAATATAAAGAAGGCGGGTTAATCCTTTAAGCTTACGTTATACTTACTAGCTCTATTTACAGCCCTTTATTATACTTCGGGGCTTACCCCTTTTACTTTACCGGCCCTTTTAATAGAAGTTTTTTTTTTTAAGAAAAAGGCTTTAATTTAAGGTTGCTAAATACGCCTAATTTTTAGGTATTTTAGGCTTTTATTAAGGTGCGTACCCTCCGAAAATAAATGCGTAAATCTTTAATCTCTTATTAAAAGCATTAATGCGAATAGGCGCGGCTTAACGCTATAGCTATTAGCGTAAAATAGCGGCTTTAAAATATAGATAAGCTTATAAAATATTAATAAGTTACTATAAAAAGTTTTATATAGCAAAACGTACTATATTAATTTTAAAAGATATATTATCGACTATTTTATTTATTTAAGTTTCTTTATTAAGCTGGAACGATAGTAAGTATTTAAAAAGGATAAAGTATAATATATCTTTTAAGATTAATATAGTAGGTTTTACTATATAAGACTTTTTATAATAACTTATTAATCTTTTATAAGCTTATCTATAGTTAAAAGCCGCTATTTTATATTAATAGCCGTAGTGTTAAGCTACGCTTATTTATATTAATGCTTTTAATAAGCTATTAGTCTATTAAGGTTAAAGCTATCGCAGGCCGTAAGCAACTTAATCTAACGCCGTTAAGTACTATTAGTATATAAAAGTGCTATTGCTATATAACTTAAGCCTTTATAAGTTGCTCGAAATAAGCGATATTAAAAAGCCGCTATTACCCTAACTATCTTATAAGATATATATAAGTTTTAGCTTTACTTAAAAGACCGGAGATTTACGCACCTATTTTCGGAAAGTACGCACCTATTTATTTACTAAGCAGCTAACAACTAATTAGATTGCCCTATTTAACCGTTACCTCCGCTGCTAAAGTGTTTTTTATATCGTTAGCCATGCGCCCTATAGCAGATTCTCTTACCACACTTAAACACTTACCTATTAACCACCTACCTATTATTTAGTTAATTCGACCTTAATATATTTAATTAATGCAATATTAAAATTTATCCCTATCTAGTTAAATAACGTTTATTCGGCGTTATTATAATAGCAGATATACTAAACTATTTAGGCTTTAAGCCGTAATAGTAAGCCGACTATTATAAATAAAACTTAAATATTACGGCTATAAATTATTATCGAATTAGGCCGATATATAAATAATAAGTGTGTAATTAAAGTTAAATAGAAGGATAAAGGGTTAAAATAGTATAGTATATTAGTTTATATATTAATTTTAACTTTAATTATAGCTAGCCTATAATTAAAATAAATTTATGTATATAGGGCTATATAATTAGTTATATGCGGGTGCGTACCCTCCGAAAATAGGTACGTAAATCTCCGGTCTCTTACTTAAATATATACTTATCTAGCGAAACTAAGCGATATAACTTTATTCTATAAAACTATTTAAAAGCAATTATTTAGCCTGTTACGCTACTAAAACTAAGATAACTGCTAGTTAAGCTTAAACCATTATTTATATACGCTTATTAAGTAAGTTTATAGCTGCGCTTAAAATAAATAGGTAAAGCCACTATATTTTATTATTAAGCATTTAAATATATAGATTTAATAGCTTTATAACTATAGAAATAAACTTTATTTATAATAAGTAAATCTTTACTAAAATAAGAAGTTTTTTTTATTAAGGTAAAGAAGTATAAAAATAAAAACCCTTTTTTATCTTAATAAATTAATATATTTATTAATATTTTAAAAATATATAAAATTAATTTTAAAGAAATATAAAAATTTATTACTTATAAAGTAATAATAAATAATAAGCTAAAAAAAGGATAAAAGATTATAAATTTAATATATATTTTTAAAAAGGTTTACCTTTTATTTAAATAAATTAGAAAAATAAAACTTAATTATAAAAATATAATATAGTTAAATAAAATTTAGTTTAAAAAATATATAATTATAAATCTTTTAACCTTATATTTAAAAGGGATAAGTTTTCCTATATAAAACTTTTTATAATAACTTATTAATTTTTTATAAGCTTATTTATAGTTATAAGCCGCTATTTTACGCTAATAACTATAACATTAAGCTATACTTAATTTATTTACGCCGGTACTTTTAATAAGCTATTAGCTTTAATATAAACCGGTTTATTAAAGTTAAAGCTATTATAAGCTATAAGTAACCTAGTTTAACGCTGTTAAGTATTATATAAAAATATTATTACTATATAACTTAAGTAAATATAAGTTACTTAAAATAAGCGATATTAAAAAGCGGCTATTACCTTAAAGGTTCTAGCTCTATTTAAATATATATTTATTATAACTAGAGTTATAACATTATATATTTTTATATCGTATACATTTACTATAAAAGTATTTATAACTCGCTAAAACCTTTATATAATACTATATTCTTTAATTTTATTAAATAAATTAAATTATTACGGATTTAATAATATATATATATTATATATCCTTTTTAAGTATAAGGTTAAAAGACTTATAATTATATATTTTTTAAACTAAATTTTATTTAATTATATTATATTTTTATAATTAAGCTTTATTTCTTTAATTTATTTAAATAAAAGGTAAACCTTTTTAAAAAAGTATATTAAATTTATAACCTTTTATCTTTTCTTTAACTTATTATTTATTATTATTTTATAGGCAATAAATTTCTTTATTTCTTTAAAATAGATCTTATATATCTTTAAAGTAATAATAAATATATTTATTTATTTAAATAGGAAAGGTTTCTTATTTTTATACTTCTTTATTTTAATAAAAAAACTTTTTATTTAAATAAAGATTTACGTATTATATTTAAAATCTATTTTTATAACTATTTATAATAAAGCTATTAGATTTATATATTTAAATAATAAAATATAATAGCCTTATCTATAATTTATTTTAATTATAGCTATAAACTCGCTTAATAAGGTTTTAAGTATATATAAGTAATAGTTTAAGCTTAATTAGTAGTTATCTCGGTTTTAATAATATAGTAAGCTAAATAATTACTTTTAAGTAGTTTTATAGAATAAGGTTATAATAGGTATATACTTAAGCTAAAACTTATATATATCCTATAAGATTAAAGTAATAGCGGCTTTTTAATATCGCTTATTTTAAGTAACTTATATTTAAAGGCCTAAGTTATATAGTAATAGCACTTTTATATAATGCTTAACGGTATTAAATTAGCTTACGGCCTATAATAGCTTTAATCTTAATAGGCTAATAGCTTATTAAAAGCATTAGCGTAAATAGGCGCGGCCTAATACTATAGTTACTAATGTAAAATAGCGGCTTTTAATTATAGATAGGCCTATAAAAGTAGATTAATAAGTTATTAGAAAAAGTTTTATATAGTAAAACTTATTATATTAATCTTAAAAGATATATTATACCTTATCCTTCTTAAATATTTACTATTATTTTAGCTTAATAAGAAAACTTAAATAAATAAAATAGTCGATATATATTATATATATAGGGTTAAAGTAATACCCTAATATATAAGCATATATAAAAGTTATATATTTTAAAATTTTTATTTATATATTAAAGTTAATACCCCTATCTCTGCTAGCAGGGGGGCCTCTATCCTTTATTTAAGTAATACTATAAATAAAAATATAAATCTCCTTTTATGTTATTAAATAATAACTAAAATATTTAAAATATTTATAAAGATATTAATACTTTTAGTTTTTAAGGTTTAAATATATAGTTATAAATTTAATTATAACGTTATTTTATAAGACCACTTAAAAGTAATTATTTAGCCTGCTACACTATTAAATCCGAGATAATTATTAATTAAAACTTAAGCTTTAATTAATATATACGCTTAAAACTTAAGTAAAGCTATTAATAATATTTTATTATTAAGTATAATATTTAAATATATAGATTTAATAGCTTTATTATAAATAGCTATAGAAATAAATTTTATTTATAATAAGTAAATCTTTACTTAAGTAAAAGATTCTTTTATTAAAGCGAAAAAGTATAAAAATAAAAACTCTTTCTTATTTTTATAAATTAATATATTTATTATTACTTTAAAGATATATAAGGTTTATTTAAAAGAAATAAAGAAGTTTATTACTTATAAAGTAAAGATTTATATTAAGCTAAAGAGAAATAAGCTAAAAAGAAAAAGAAAATAATTAATTATTTAATATCGACTATTTTATTTATTTAAGTTCCTCTATTAAGCTGGAATAATAATAAATATCCGAGAAGGATAAAGTATAATATATCTTTTAAATTAATATAATAGGTTTTACTATATAGGACTTTTTATAATAACTTATTAATCTTTTATAAGCTTATCTATAATTAAAAGAAGCTATTTTATATTAATAGCTGTAGTATTAGATCGCGCCTATTCGCACTAATGCTTTTAATAAGCTATTAGCCTTAATATAAACCGGTCCGTTAAGGTTAAAGCTATTACGGGCTACGAGCTAGTTTAACGCCGTCAAGCACTACTAGTATGCGAAAGTGCTATCGCTATATAACTTAGGCGAATATAAGTTGCTTAAAATAAGCGATATTAAAAAGCCGCTATTGCCCTAAAGGTTCTAGCTCTACTTAAATATATACCTATCTGGCGAAACCGAGCAACCACTATAACCTTATTCCGTAAAACCACTCGAAAGCAATTATTTAGCCGAAACCGAGACAACTGCTAGTTAAGCTTAAACCACCACTTATATATACCCATTAAGCGAGTTTATAGCTGCGGTTAGAATAGATAGGTAAGGCTACTATATTCTATTATTTAGATATATAGATTTAACAGCTTTACTATAAATAGCTATAGAAATAAACTTTAAATATAATAAGTAAATCTTTATCTAAGTAAAAAGTTTTCTTATTAAGGTAAAGAGGCGTAAAGATAGAAAACGTTTTTTATTTAAGTAAATAAATATATTTATTATTACTTTAAAAATATATAAGATTTATTTTAAAAAAATAAAAAAATTTATTACCTATAAAGTAATAATAAATAATAAGCTAAAAAGGATAAAAGGTTATAAATTTAATACGCTTTTTTAAAAAGGTTTACCTTTTATTTAAATAAATTAAAAAGATAAAGCTTAATTATAGAAACGTAATATAATTAAATAAAATTTAGTTTAAAAAATATATAATTATAAGTTTTTTAACCTTATACCTAAAAGGGAATTAATAAAGTATACTTTAAAAAAGTAATAATATTTTTAAAATATACATTTAATATATATAAAATATAATATAAATTAATTTTCTTTTAATATAAAGTTTATTATATTTTTAATAGATTTTAAAAGTTTAATTATAAATAATACTAATAATAATAGTTAACTTAATAACCCTTTAAATAAAAATAATTTAAATATAAAAGCGGCTAAAGTATTTATAGGGTGCGCGAATCTCCGGTCTCAAGCTAATAATGGAATTAAAGCTTATTAAAAGCACCGGTATAAATAGGCGCGGCTTAACGTTACGGCTATTAGCGCAGAATAGCGGCTTTTAATTATAGATAAGCTTATAAAAGATTAATAAGTTATTATAAAAAGTTTTATATAGTAAAACCTACTATATTAATCTTAAAAGATATATTATACCTTATCTTTCTCGGATACTTACTATTATTCTAGCTTAATAAAGAAACTTAAATAAATAAAATAGTTAATAAATTAATATATTTATTATTACCTTAAAGATATATAAGATTTATTTAAAAGAAATAGAGAAGTTTATTACCTATAAAGTAAGAATTTATAATAAGCTAAAAAGAAATAAGCTAAAGGGAAAAAGAAAGATTAATTATTTAATACACTTTTTTAAAAAGGTTTACCTTTTATTTAAATAGATTAAAGAAATAAAGCCTAGTTATAAAAACGTAATATAGTTAAATAAAATTTAGTTTAAGAAATATATAATTATAGGTCTTTTAACCTTATACTTAAAAAGGAAGTAAATTTTTATTTAAATAAAAGTTTTCTTATTATAGTAAAGAAGTATAAAGATAAAAACCCTATTTTCTTTAAATAAATCGATATATTTATTATTATTTTAAAGATATATAAGGTTTATTTTAAAGAATTTAAAAAGTTTATTACTTATAAAGTAAAAATAAATAATAAGCTAAATAGAAAAAGAAAGGTTAATTATTTAATATAGTTCTTTAAAAAGTTTTATCTATAGCTACTATAGCATTTATAAACTTACTTAATAGGGTTTTAGGTATATATAAGTGGTGGTTTAAGCTTAACTAGCAGTTATCTCGGTTTTGCGCAATAAGCTAAATAATTACTTTCGAGTAGTTTTATAATATAGCGGAATAAGGTTATAGTAGTTGCTCGGTTTTACTAGATAGGTATATATTTAAGTAGAGCCAGAACCTTAGTTAGGGCAATAGCGGCTTTTTAATATCGCTTATTTCGAGTAACTTATATTTAAAGGCTTAAGTTATGAAAACAGATATTCGCACAGAGTAAAACGGATGGTACACAGAAGCCCCGCTAACTTAGCACCCCTAAACCGCTATAGCTAATTAAAGCCTAGCATTTTAATATTGCTCTATTTAACTATAATACTTTTTATAGCTATAATAACTAATAGCCTATTTAACCTTTATTATTATTAAATTTAAAATAATTACCCTTTATTTATATTAAATTATTATTAATTAAATTTTTATTAAAATCGATTTATTTAATATTAAAAAGTATTTTTAGCTATTTAAATCTTATTTTTTTTATATTATAGTAATAATATAAATATTAAATTACTTTAATTTTAAAGCGTAATAATAGGCTAATTATTATTAATAAAATATTAATATTATTATAATTAATTATTTATTAAATATTATAGATTTAAGTAATTAAATATTTTAATAAATATAGCGATAATATAATATAATTATAGCGAAAAGAGTATTTAAATATAATAGGTATAAAGTTAATATAATAGTATATATATTAAATTAGGTGGTAAGCGTAATTTATATATTAGGGGCTATATATATCTGTGTACCATCTGTTTTACTTTGTGCGAATATCTGTTTTCTAAGTTATATAGTAATAGCACTTTCGCATAATGCTTAATAGCGTTAAACTAGCTTACGGCCTATAATAGCTTTAACCTCGATAGAATAATAGCTTATTAATAATACCGGCATAAATAAGTCCGGCTTAACGCTATAGCTATTAGTGTAAAATAGCGTCTTTTAACTATAGATAGGCTTATAAAAGATTAATAAGTTATTATAAAAAGTTTTATATAGCAAAACCTATTATATTAATTTAAAAGATATATTATACCTTATCTTTCTTAAATATTTATTATTATTCTAGCTTAATAAGGGAACTTAAATAAATAAAATAGTTAATAATATATATAGCAATTTTTTATATTATTAATTAAAATTTATAAAAGTATTATATAAAATTAGCTAAAGCTAATATTATTATAATAATAAATATTAAAGAATACTTTTATCTTATTATTTAAAAGGTTATATAGCTTATTATTTTAATTATTAAATATATTTTAGCTTTTAAAAAACTTTATAATTTTATTAAAATTAAGCCTTTTATATAAAGTCTATTTTAATAATAATATAATATATAATTTATACTAGTTAACTTTCGAATTATTATTTAAATAATTAAATGTTTATTATAATAATCCGGCTTTTTATAATTAAGAGTAATAATTATTTATATTATAATATATATAATATAAATATAATTAAATAATTAGAAATTTAATCGGATTTTTTATAAATAAGCTTTTAATTAATTATATAGGGTTATTAAAGTTTATAATTTTAATAAAATATTAGTTTTAATTTATAGTTAATAATCTTATATTATTAATTATTATATCCTTATCGAGTTTAAGTTTATTTTATAGCTTTATCGACTTTAGCTTTATATTAAAGCTTATATCTAATATATTAAAAATTAAAAATAATTTATAGCTTTATTTATTTATAAAGTAAATAATATATATCGGGCTTAAATTATATAATATATTACTTATTAAATATATATTATATACCGGGTTTAAGCTATATAATTAATTATTTATAAAATAAGTATTATATAATAATATTAACTTAGCTACCTTCTTTATATATAAATATAAAAGATAAAATTATAATTATAAATAAATTTTTTAATAAGTAATATTTTTCTTTTTTTAATTTAAATAATGTTTAAGTTAGAGAAGTATAAATAAATTTTTTATAATATTATTATTAATTTTTCTAATATATATTCTAGAAGTATAAAGAAATTTTTTTAATTTCTTTTTTTAAAAGTTATTTATATTCTTAATTATTTAAAAATTAAAATATCTAAATATATCTTTAAAGTTTTAAAAAACGTTTTTATTAATTAATTTTCGATTTATAGATATATTAATTAATTTAATTAGTAAAATATTTCTATATTTTAATATATAATTATTTTTAATAATCTTATTATCTTAATAGTTAAAGTTAACCTTTATCTATTTTATTTTATCTAAAAAGGATAAGGTATAATATATCTTTTAAGATTAATATAGTAAGTTTTACTATATAAAACTTTTTATAATAACTTATTAATCTACTTTTATAAGCCCGTCTATAGTTAAAAGCCGCTATTCTGTGCTAGTAGCTATAGCGTTAAGCCGCGCCTAATCTATTTACGCCGGTGCTATTAGCCTATTAAGGTTAAAGCTATTACGGGCCGCGAGCTAATCTAACGCTGTTAAGCATTATTAGTATGCGAAAGTGCTATCGCTATATAACTTAGGTATAAGTTACTCGAAATAAGCGATGTTAAAAAGCCGCTATTGCCCTAACTAAGGTTTTAGCTCTGCTCTGCAAATACACACCTATCCACCATAACCTTATTCCGTAAGACCACTCGAAAGTAATTATTTAGCCTGCCGCGCCACCGAAACCGAGATAATAGTTAAGCTTAAACCACTACTTATACACGCCTATTAAGCGAGCTTATAGCTGCGGTTAGAATAGATTATAGATAAGGCTACTATATTCCATTATCTAGATATATAAATCTAACAGCTAGCTATAGAAATAGACTCTATTTATAGTAAATAAATCGTTACCCAGATAAGAGATTCTTTTATTAAGGCGAAGAAGCGTAAAAACGAAAACCCTTCCTTATCCTAATAAATCGATATATTTATTAGCACCTTAAAGATATATAAGATTTATTTAAAAGAAATAAAAAAGTTTATTACCTATAAAGCAAGAATTTATAATAAGCTAAAGGGAAATAAGCCGAAGGGAAATAAGGATATTAATTATTTAACCCTTTTAGGTATAAGGTTAAAAGACTTATAATTATATATTTTTTTAAACTAAATTTTATTTAATTATATTACGTTTTTACAACTAGGCTTTATTTATTTAAATAAAAGGTAAACCTTTTTAAAAAAGCGTATTAAACTTATAACCTTTTATCCTTTCCTTAGCTTATTATTAATCTTTAACTTATAAGTAATAAATTTCTTTATTTCTTTAAAATAGATTTCCGAATTATATATCTTTAAGGTAATAATAAATATATCTATTTACTTAAATAAGGAAGGTTTCTTATCTTTATATTTCTTTACCTTAATAAGAAAACTTTTTATTTAAATAAAGATTTACTTATTATATTTCAAGTCTATTTCTATAGCTATTTATAGCAAAGCTATTAGATCTATATATCTAGATAATGGAATATAGTGGCCTTACCTAGGTTTTAAGTGTATATAAGTGGTGGTTTAAGCTTAACTATCGTCTCGGTTTTAGCTAAATAATTGCTTTTAAGTAGTTTTATAGAAAAGGTTATAATAGGTATATATTTAAGCAGAGCTAGAACCTTTAAGGCAATGGCGGCTTTTTAATATCGCTTATTTTAAGCAACTTATGCCTGAGTTATACGGTAATAGCACTTTTATATAGTGCTTAACGGCGTTAGATTAGCTCGTGGCCCGCAATCGCTTTAACCTCGATAGGCTAATAGCTTATTAAAAGCACCGGCGTAAATAGATTAGGCGCAGCCTAATATTATAACTACTAGCGCAAAATAGCAGCTTTTAACTATAAATAGGCTTGCAGAAGATTAATAAATTATTATAAAAAGTTTTATATAGTAAAACCTATTATATTAATTTAAAAGATATATTATACTTTATCCTTCTTAGATATTTATTATTATTCTAGCTTAATAGGGGAACTTAAATAAATAAAATAGTCGATATTAATCGTTTAATACGCTTCTTTAAGAAGGTTTACTTTTTATTTAAATAGATTAGAAAGATAAAGCCTAGTTATAAAAATATAATATAGTTAAATAAAATTTAGTTTTTTAAAAAAATATAATTATAGGTTTTTTAACTTTATATTTAAAAGGGGAGTTTTATAATATTATTTTTTAATAAATTAACTTTTAATAGTAAAGATATAATAAAGCTTACTTTAGCTATCTTAATTAATTATAAATATAATTAGAAAAAGGGTAAATATATAATAATAAAAGTAAATAAATAAATATAAAGAAAGAAAGAAAGTAATAAAAGGTGTATAATATTAGTTACTATTATATTATAAGGTTAAGTTATTATAATAATAATTAAGAAAGGGTAAATTATTATTAAAAAGTAAATTCGGTAAATTATTAAAATTAATATTTATTTATTATAGTTATAAATCTTATAAAATTAATCGGTTAAATATTAATTTAGCTATTAAATTATTAAATATAAATATTTTAATAGTTTATATATATCGAAAAGGATATTAACTATTTTATTTATTTAAGTTCCCTTATTAAGCTAGAATAATAATAAATATTTAAAAAAAATAAGGTATAATATATCTTTTAAGATTAATATAATAGGTTTTACTATATAGAACTTTTTATTATAACTTATTAATCTGCTTTTATAAGCCTATTTATAGTTAAAGGTTGCTATTTTACGCTAATAACTATAATATTAAGCTGCGCCTAATTTATTTACGCCGGTGCTTTTAATAAGCTATTAGCCTATTAAGGTTAAAGCTATTATAGGCTATAAATAACTTAGTTTAACGCTATTAAGTATTATATAAAAGTGTTATCGCTATATAACTTAAGCTTTTAAATATAAGTTATTCGAAATAAACGATATTAAAAAGCCGCTATTACTTTAATCTTATAATATATATATAGGTTTTAGCTCTACTTAAATATATATTTATTATAACCTTATTTCGCTATATTATAAGATTATTTAAAAGTAATTATTTAGCCTACCGTATAAAACCGAGATAATAGTTAAGCTTAAACTATTACTTATATATATTTAAAACCTTTAAATTAAGTAAAGCTACTATATTTCATTATCTAAATATATAAATCTAATAGCTTTACTATAAATAGCTATAAAAATAAACTTTATTTATAATAAATAAATCTTTATTTAAATAAAAGATTTTTTTATTAACTATTTTATTTATTTAAGTTCCCCTATTAAGCTGTAATAATAATAAGTATTTAAGAAAGATAAGGTATAATATATCTTTTAAATTAATATAATATGTTTTACTATATAAAACTTTTTATAATAACTTATTAATCTTTTATAAGCTTATTTATAGTTAGAAGGAGCTATTCTATACTAATAGCTATAGTATTAGGCCGCATTTAGTTTATTTACGCTAATGCTTTTAATAAGCTATTAGCCCGTTAAGGTTAAAGCTATCGCGGGCTATAAGCAACCTAGTTTAATGCCGTTAAGCACTATTAATATATAAAAGTGCTATCGCTATAAGGCAAGTTGCTTAAAATGGGCGATATTAAAAAGCCGCCATTACTTTAATCTTATAAAATATGTATAGGTTTTAGCTTTACTTAAATATATATCTATCTAGCGAAACTAAGCGACTATTATAACTTTATTCTATAGAAAATAGAGATTCGCAGAGTAAAAAATAGAGGGCGCAGAGCAAGCCGCTTATATAAGCCGCAGCTGCCCCACTATAGCTAATTAAAGCCCTTTATTTAATATACCCTTAACCCGCCCTAGTATATCTTATAGCTATAACACTATAGCCCTATATAGCCTCTATTACTACTAAATTTAATTTAATTATACTATATTAATATAGCATTAAATTAATTAAATACTTATTAGAAATAATTAATTTAATATTAAAAAGTATTCTTAATCGCTTAGATTTCGTTTTTCTAGCGTTATAATAATAGCGCAGGTTTTAAATTACTTTAATCTTAAAAAGCAATAATAAACTAACTATCGCTAATAAAATATAAATATTACTATAAATAACTACCGGTAGCTAGCTTTTTCTAACCCTCCTATATTTCTAAAACTTTTTAATAATAGATATAATACTTATAAGAATCTTAAGCTTAATTTAAATAAAGCAATAAAGGCTGCTAGCTTTATAACTATTATTTAAGCTTCGGAGGTAAATTATAAGCTTTTAGTATATAGCCGAGATATTTAGTAACCCTTTACCGTAATAATAAATAACGCTATAATAATTAAAACTAGCTATAAATAGAAAGCAATAGCTTATATAATTAAAGGAATATCTAGAAAGTAAAAGCTATTAATCTAAAAGTATATATATACCTTCTATAATCCTTAAAAAATCCCTAAAGCCTAATATAGCTAGGTAAAGCTATTATAAAAATATTATAATTTCCTTTTTTATATCGCTTAAAACTTATTTCTTATAAAGCTAAAAAAATTTAAAGCAGCCTTCCGCTAAAAGTACTTAGGAATTTAGCTTAAAAGTAATATAATAAAGGATTAGCTATAAAGCTTTTATAAAAAAAAGCAGAGTATCTATATATCTATTTAAGCAGCTTTAAATTAGCTTAAGAAAAAGGGCTTTTAATACCGTTTTACTAATAATAAAAAGGGAAATATTATAAATATCTTTTAATATAAAAAGCAGTAAACCGTTTAAATTAAAAAGCAATAATTTTTATAAAATCTCTTACTTAATTATATATACTTAATAAATAATAAGAAAATACCCTACTTTTAAAAAATAATAATAACTTATATAAAAAAAATTTTACTATTATTTTAAGGCGTTATCGATAATAAAAGAAAATCTAGCTTTTAATAGCTTTTTAAATAAATTTATAAGCTTTTTAACTATTATAAATATAACCCTTTAAGCCTTTTTATTATTAATTATAATAACGCTTTAATTAACGCTTTTAATTATAAATTTTCTTAAGTATATTATTAGCTATATATCTTCTATATAAATATAAATATTATTTTAAATATTAAAAAGAAATAAAAAAAGCTAATATAGGAATTAATAGTAATAAAGGCAGCGGAGAAAAATATTTCGGAAAGTATTAAGGTTAAAGAAAGTAAGATTTATAATAATAATATCGCTGCCCTTAATATACTAGTAAGAAATATATTTATAATACCTTTAAAGGTTTTTAATAATATCCTTTATACTTAAATAGCCCTTTTTAATCTTTTTAAATTTATAAAATACTTTATAGATTATAAGACCTATAATATAGCTTAGCAACGGCTTTAAAAGAAATTCTTAAATTAAGTAGTAATTATTAACTATTTTAAAACCTAATATATTAATAAAAAAAAGAAGATTATTACTAAATAGGCTACCTATTAAACCTATAAAATATTTAACTTTAGCTTATATATAATATTCTCTATAAAGCGTATATACCGAAAAGTTAAGGTTTATTTAAGCTATAATATAAGAAATCTTTTTTATTTAATAAAAGCTGCCTATAAGGCTATTAAGGATATAGCCTATAACTTTTATTTTAAGAAAGCCTATTAAAAAATAATATTGCTTAAAAAGTTTAATAGCTAAAAGTAGCTAAAAAAGCTTTCTTTTTAAATTTTAAAGGTAGCGCTTAACCTTTTTATAAGAATTAAGCAATAGGCGTAATATATATTTTATAATAAAGTGCTATAAGAAAATTATATAGATTTAAGCTATAATTATCCTATTTCCACTTAATATAGGTTAATTTATATAAGCTATATAGCTAATAAAAATAAAGCTAGTTTTTCTTTTAAAAAGAATAATATTTATAAAGATTAATATCTTAATTATAACCTTTTCTTTAAAAACTTATTTTTAATAATCCTTTTACCGAAAAAGATTACTTTTATAAAGGGAAGGCCTTATAAAATTAATATTTTTAAAAGAAATAAAAAGGGTATCTTTAAAAGCTATAAAAAGGCTATAATAGGTAAAAAGATAACTTTTACTATTATAAGCTTAAATAATAGGATAGGCAATAAAATAAAGGCGATAACGGCTTTTATATAATAAATAAACTTAGCTTTTAAATAAAATAACTAAACCTTTAAATCTTTAAATAAAAAGAATATTTATAATAGTAATACCTAGCAAATTACTATCTATTATAATTAGCAGCTAGCAAAAAGGCTTATATAATAGATAACCCGATAGCCCCTAAAGTAAAAAGCACCTTTAAGTATTATAAAATCTTTTAACCGGGCTTTATTAATAGCTATACCCTTAAATATAAAGGTAATAATAAAAAAGTAGCGTATAAGGGCTATAAGAAGTATTAACTAATTGCTATAAGTAAATCTAGCTATAAAGAATATTTTCGATAATAATAATAAGGAAAAGGGTTTATTAAATAAGATTATAGTTTATATAGGCTAGTAAATTATTAAATATTATAAATTTAAGCGATTAGATACTTTAATAAATATAGCAATAATATAGTATAATTATAGTAAAAAGGATATTTAAATATAATAGCTATAAAGTTAATATAATAGTATATATATAAATTTAGGTAATAGACGTTATCTATATATTAAAGGCTATATATACCTTTATACCCTTTATTTTTTACTTTATAAATCTCCGTTTTTATTCTATAAAACCACTTAAAAGTAATTATTTAGCCTATTATATAAAACCGAGATAACTGCTAGTTAAGCTTAAACTATTACTTATATATATTTAAAACCCTTAAATTAAGTAAGGCTATTATATTTCATTATCTAGATATATAAATTTAATAGCTTTATAGCTATAGAAATAAATTTTAAATATAATAAGTAAATCTTTACTTAGGTAAAAAGTTTTTTTATTAAAATAAAAAAGTATAAAGATAAGTAACCTTTCTTATTTAAGTAAATAGATATATTTATTATTACCTTAAAGATATATAATTAAGAAATCTATTTTAAAAAAATAAAGAAATTTATTGCCTATAAGTTAAGAATTAATAATAAGCTAAAGAAAGGATAAAAGGTTATAAATCTAATACGCTTTTTTTAAAAAGGTTTACCTTTTATTTAAATAAATAAAGCTTAATTGCAGAAACGTAATATAATTAAATAAAATTTAGTTTAAAAAATATATAATTATAGGTCTTTTAACCTTATACTTAAAAGGGAAAGATTTTCTTATTAAAATAAAGAAGTATAAAGATAAAAACCCTTTTCTATTTAAATAAATCGATATATTTATTATTACCTTAAAGATATATAAGGTTTATTTTAAAGAAATAAAAAAGTTTATTACTTATAAAGTAAGAATAAATAAGCCGAATAGAAAAAGAAAGGTTAATTATTTAATATACTTTTTAAAAAAGGTTTACCTTTTATTTAAATTAATTAAAGAAATAAAGCTTAATTATAAATATATAATATAGTTAAATAGAATTTAGTTTAAAAAATATATAATTATAGGTCCTTTAACCTTATATCTAGAAGGGATTAAAAAGGATATACTTTTTAATTAAATAGATTTAAGGTTTTTATAAGTTATTTATTATATAATAAAATATATTAATTAAGTATAAATTATTTTAAAGATTTAGCTTTTAATATAATATAAAATAAATTTATAATAATTAATCGGTTTAATTGCTACTATTTTCTAAAGATTTAGCCTTTAATATAACTTATAAGTAAGGTTAATTATAGTATAAATTATTATTGCTTTTTATTAAATATTTCCCGCTATTAATAATAGTTTTTAATAATTCCGATAATAATTATTTATTTCTTTTTTTTAGCTATTTTATAATTATATAATAATTACTAATTAATATTAATAAGGCTTTACCTTAAGGTATATATATATAATTATATATATAATAGTTAAGATAATAAATATTATTTTATAAGATTAAAGATTTATATATTTATTTTTAAAGGGTATATATCTAATACTAATTAATTTAATCCCTATAACTAATTAAATTATATTATTTCCTAAATAGATACTTATATCTTTATAACTTTTAAGAAATATAAAAAAGGCGGGTTAATTCTTTAAGCCTATATTATATTTACCGGCTTTATTTATAGCCCTTTATTATACTTTAAGGCTTGCCCCCTTTACCTTACCGGCTCTTTTAGTAAAAGGGTTTTTTTTTTTTTTTTAAGAAAAAGGCTTTAATTTAAGGTTGCTAAATACGCTTAACTTTTAGGTGTTTTAAGCTTTTATTAAGGTGTATACCCTCCGAAAATAGATATATAAATCTCCGGTCTCTTAAAAAGGTTTACCTTTTATTTAAATAAATAAAGCTTAATTATAAAAATATAATATAATTAAATAAAATTTAGTTTAAAAAATATATAATTATAAGTTTTTTAACTTTATACTTAAAAGGGATAAAGTTTATTATATTCCTAATAAACTTTAAAGGTTTTAATATAAATAATATTAATAATAATAATTAATTTAATAACCCTTTAAATATAAGCCGCTTTTCCCTTTAAGTTTTCTTTATTTATTTAATAAATATAGCTTTTACTTATACCGTTATAAATATTTAAAATATTAATAATAAAAATATTTTAATTTTTATTAACTAATTTACTTTAATTAAAAGATATTTCTATAATAAATTTTAAAATATTATTTTAAATATAAATACGATTAAGGTATTTATAGCTAATTATACTTAATATTTAGCCCTTTAATAAATAAATTTATTTATAAAGGTTAATAAATCTTAAACTAATAAAATAATAATTAAATTTAGCTTAAGTAATTTTATATTATTATTAGGGATTATAGCACTATAGCGTATTAGTCGAGCGTTAAAATACTTTTTTATATTAGTAATATAAAGGGTATAGGTTTAAATCCTATTAATATCTTTTTAACCTGCCCTTTTAATAAAAAACCGGAGATTTATATACTTATTTTTAAAAAGTATATACTTAATGCTAACTAATCTATTCCCTATAACTAATTAAATTATATTATTTCTTAAATAAGTATTTATATCTTTATAACTTTTAAGGAATATAAAGAAGGCGGATTAATTTTTTAAGCTTACGTTATACTTATTAGCTTTATTTATAGCCCTTTACTATACTTTAGGGCTTGCCCCTTTTACCTTACTAGCCCTTTTAGTAAAAGTTTTTTTTTTTAAGAAAAAGGCTTTAATTTAAGGTTATTAAATATATTTAACTTTTAGGTATTTTAAGCTTTTATTAAAGTGCGTACCCTTTAAAAATAAGTGTGTAAATCTCCAGTCTCTTTAATAGCACGCCCCTTTAGCGCTAAAAGGCGAAACTAATTTACCCCTTAACTAATTCCCTATAATTATATACCTTATATTATTAGTTATTATATCTTTAACTAAAAGGTTTTTTTCTATATTATAGTTTTTCCCTTTTAAATACTTATAAAACTTTCCGGAAAATATTTAACGGTATAGTAAATGCTTCTTATTATATTAAGTCATTTATAGTAACGCTTAAATATAAAGTAAATTAAGGTTTATAAAGGATAAAAGGCTATAAACTCTTTTATTATAGCTACCTTTCCTTTACTTTATAAAATTTTTAACTTTAATAAATAAAATTTTAAATAAAGAGTAGTTTATTATTAGGGATTATAATAGTTTAAACCTTAATTAGAATTATAATATTTTATATTATTAACGCCTTTACCCTTTTTTTACTTTATTTTTAAGATATAAATAAATTAAATATTTATTTTAAAAATATAATTAATAAGCTTATTTTAATTAAAGGTAATAAAAAGATAACTATTTTAATTATATATAAACTATTATTCTTATTTAAATTTTATCTCTTAAAGCTTAAAATATAGTAAGTAAAGGGAAGAAAGCTATAGTTAGTTAAGCTATAGCTCCCCCTTTCTTTATAAACTTTAATTTACTTTATACTTAAGCTTTTATAAATAACCTTATATAGTAAGAAGCATTTACTATATTATTAAATACTTTCCGGAAGGTTTTATAAGCGCTTAATAAGGAAAAACTTATAATATAAAGAAAAAACCTTATTAGCTAGAAATATAGTAATTAATAATAATAGATATATAATTATAAGAAATTAATTAAGGTAAATAATCTCGCCCTTTAGCGTTAAAAGGGTATACCGTTAAAAGGGCAAGTTAAAAAAGTATTAGTAAAATTTAAACCTATACCCTTTATATTATTAATATAGAAAAGTATCTTAACGCTCGACTAATACGCTATAATGCTATTTTAATTATATATAAATAGAAATATTTATAATTCTTTATTAACGGAATATTAATAATAATAATATTTATTAAAATTAAATTATAACACTTATATTATTACTTTAATTATTTAATTATTAATTATTTATTAAAACTATTTTAAAATATAGGTTATAATATTAATATTTCTGCTTTTAAAGTTATTATAAGGTTTTATTATTATTATTAAATAAATAGTATAATATCGAAAAAATTTAAGTTTATTTTAAAGAATAATTATAATTATAATTATAAAGTTATTATAAATATTATATATTTAAAAAGAAAGCTAATACTTTATTAACTATTTTATTTATTTAAGTTCCTTTATTAAGCTAGAATAATAGTAAATATTTAAAAAAAATAAAGTATAATATATCTTTTAAATTAATATAATAGGTTTTACTATATAAAGTATTTTATAATAACTTATTAAGCTACTTTTAAAAGCCTATTTATAGTTAAAAGCCGCTATTTTACGTTAATAGCTATAGCATTAAGCCGCGCCTAGTTTATTTACGCCGATGCTTTTAATAAGCTATTAGCCTATTAAGGTTAAAGCTATTATAGGCTATAAGTAACCTAGTTTAACGCCGTTAAGCACTATATAAAAGTGCTATCGCTATATAACTTAAGCTTTTATAAGTTGCTTAAAATAAGCGATATTAAAAAGCCGCTATTGCTTTAAAGGTTTTAGCTTAAACACACACTTATCTAGTAAAACCGAGCGACTACTATAACCTTTTCTATAAAACTATTTAAAAGTAATTATTTAGCCGAAACCGAGATAATTACTAGTTAAGCTTAAACTATTATTTATATACGCTTAAGACCCTTAAATTAAATAAGGCTATTATATTTTATTACTAAGTATAATATTTAAATATATAGATTTAATAGCTTTACAGCTATAAAAATAGATTCTATTTATAATAAATAAATTTTTATTTAAATAAAGGGTTTTATTATTAAGGTAAAGAAATATAAAAATAAAGAGACTAAACATTCGCACATTTATTTTCGGAGGGTATATATCTTAATAAAAGCCTAAAACACCTAAAAGTTAGGCGTATTTAATAACCTTAAATTAAAGCCTTTTTCTTAAAAAAAAAACTTCTGCTAAAAGGGCTAGTAAGGTAAAAGAGGCAAGCCCCGAAGTATAATAAAGAGCCGTAAATAGGGCCGGTAAGTATAACGTAAGCTTAAAGGATTAACCCGCCTTCTTTATATTCCTTAAAAGTTATAAAGATATAAGTACCTATTTAGAAAATAATATAATTTAATTAGTTATAGGAATTAAATTAATTAGCATTAGGTATATACTCTTTAAAAATAAATACGTAAATTTCCGGTCTTAAAATAAAAACCTTTTCTTATTTAAATAAATCGATATATTTATTATTACCTTAAAGATATATAAGGTTTATTTTAAAGAAATAGAAAAGTTTATCGCTTATAAAGTAAAAATAAATAAGCTGGATAGAAAAAGGGAGGTTAATTATTTAATACGCTTTTTTAAAAAGCTTTACCTTTTATTTAAATAAATTAAAGAGATAAAGCCTAGTTATAAAAACGCAATATAATTAAATAGAATTTAATTTAAAAAATATAATTATAAGTCTTTTAACCTTATATTTAAAAGCGAAGCTAATACTTTATATAATTAATATAGCTATTTTCTTTTAAAAAGCTAAATTTTTTCTATTATTATTAATAAAAGATATATAAAATATATTTTACTTAATATAAATTAATATATATCTTAGCCTATTAAATTATATTATATATAATACCGGAATAAACTTTATTTTAAGCGAGTTCCGAAATAAAGTAAAGATTATAAGTATTAAAAATAAATAAGTTTTAATAAAGGCTTATTAATTTATTAAAAAGGTTAAGTAATATTATATACCTTTTTAATATATATATAAGATTTTATATTTTAAGCTTTTCGATATATATTTTAGAAACTAAAGGTTTATATACTTATTTTCGGAGGGTATATACCCTATTAAAAGCTTAAAATACTTAAAAGTTAAGCGTATTTAATAATCTTAAATTAAAGTCTTTTTCTTATAAAAAATATTTCTGCTAAAAAAGCTAGTAAAGTAAAGAAGGTAAGCCCCGAAGTATAGTAAAGAGCTATAAATAAGGCCGATAAGTATAATATAAACTTAAAAAATTAACCTGCCTTTTTTATATTCCTTAAAAGTTATAAAGATATAAATATTTATTTCAGAAATAATATAATTTAATTAATTATAAAGATTAGATTAATTAATATTAGGTATATACCCTTTAAAAATAAATATATAAATTTTCGGTCTTATATTTTAAAGTTTTAATATTATAAATAGCTATAAAGGCTATTAATAATATAATAAAATTAGATAATTTAATATTAATTTTATTTATTTTTAAAGCTTATTTTTAAATAAATATAAATTTATTATTTATATTATTAATATTTAAAAAATCGATAACTATTATAAAAGCTATATAACTTATTTATAAA
>JALPVH010000484.1:0-27221 GCA_023242295.1 Diaporthe ilicicola | reverse complement strand
ATTTTAATAAATAAAGTTATTTTAAATATTTATAAAAATATTATTAAGATTATAATAAAAATAGTAATTAAATATTTTAGCTTATTTTTAATATTTATATAAAATAAAGCTTAATAATAAGTATTTTTATTTATATAAAAAAGCTATAATATATAATTATAGCTTTTATTAAAAAATATATTAAAAAAAATAAGATAAAGGTAACTTTAATTACTTAAATTATTATATTTTTATTAAAATAAATTAAAACCTTTTAAATAGCCTTATTAAATATATAGTTTTAATCTTTTTCCTTATTATTAAATTTAAAAGTAAAATAGAATTTTTATTTAATATAATATTATTTAGCTTTAGCTTTATTTTTAAAAAGCTAAATAACTTTTATTAATTTTATTTAGCTAGGTTTTAGATAAGTAATTATATTATAAAGTAATATTTATTAAATATTATTATAGCTTATAAGAAAGTATAAATATATATTAAAAAGTTTATTAATTTAAAAAAGGTTTTTACTTTTATAATTCTTTTTTTATTACCCTTTAAAAGGATATATAACTATTAATAAAATATATTTAATTAATTTAAAATTTAAAGCGATATTAAAAGGGTAAAAGATAAATATAAGGTATTATTTAAAAAGAAATACCTTAAATATTACTTACCTTTAAAGTATTTATTAAAATTTTTCTTTAAAAATCTTTATTAAAGTTTTATTAAAAAAGTTTTAAGTAGCCTAATAAAGCTATATAATATTATAATATTATATATTTAAATTATAGATTAAAAGCTTTAAAAGTTTTTTAATATTAATAAGTATATAATAAACTAATAATAATAATAATTAATATTATAATAATAAAGTTATAATATTAAATAATATTAAAATTTTAATATTAAAATAAATAACTTTTTTTATATATAATAAATATAGCTATAAATATCTTTAATACTTTTTTATTTATAGCTATACTTAAATATATATAAAGCTTTATAAATAGTTTTTTTAATAATAATTAATATTTTCTTATAATTAAAAATATTAAAACTTTTCTTATATTTTATATTAATAGTAAAAAGATTAAAAAGTTTTATTAAAAGTTAGAAAACTTTTAATATAATAATTATTATATTAAAAGGCTTAAAAAAACCTAATAAGCTTTTCGGAATATATATACTCTTTAATTTTATAATCTTATAAATAAGGAATTAACTATTTTAATAATTAATTTTTAAACTATATAAGCTAAAGAGAATAATTAGATTAATATAGCTTAAAATAAATAGCTAAAAAAATAAAAGAAAAGAAATATTTCTATTTAATATAATATATAAAACTAATATAGGATATAAAGGATAATAAATAAGGTAAAGTTAAATTATAATAAAGAGAAGGCTTATATATAAAAATAGTTTTTTTAGGAAAGGGTTAAAAATAATATAAATTATAAGGTTTTTTATAGTAAAAATATTTAGGATTAGGATAATAATTAGGATATTTTATAATATCCTTTATTAATAGTTATAAAGAGCTTAATATATTAAAAGAGTTTTTATAATATATTACCTAAAGATTACCTATAGGTAACCGGATATCTATAGGTAATTGCTTATATAAGTAGGTAATTAGGACCTAGGGTCTATGTATGGGTACCTATGGGTACCTATAGGTGGGTAATTCCTGGGCCTATAAGGAAGCTCCGCAGATCGATCCGGCTGAGGTGCTCGAGTACCAGGATTCGAGTCTCTGTCGGCAGGTCCTCGAAAGACCCCATTTTAAAATTTAGTGGCTTGTTAAAGATGTTCTAAGCCTGGGGTTGCTGTATGCGAGCTGTTGAGAAGAAGCAGGCGTCTTTCAAGCTGCTCCTAGCTTCGATGTTCTTAAGGAATGGCGATATTGCCCACCTTGGAATCGCGCGTGAAGGGGGTTAGGGTTACGCTGCTTGCGTCGATTTGAAAGGCGCGTGCTGGGGTCCCAGCGGGCTGATTTCTGAATCCTCTATTTAGGGCACTCAGCTCTTCAACTCCTGTAGTCAGAGATCTTTTCATGAATCCCGACGTTTATTTCGTCTCATTCTGCAGTTATGGGTCAAGTTGCTCGGCCTGGGGGTCAGAATTAGTCTACCGGAAATTATACAAAAAGACCTCCAGACCTCGTTCCAATGCACAAGTATGGCATATATTCAAAAGTCTTCCTACTAGACCATGTCGGAGAAGCAGTTGGTACTTGGAATATATACGAATGTATAAAATATGCGCTCAACAACGAATTTCTGTGTAGGTAGTCTACGGCATCACGTTGGTGGCCCACCCCTGAACTCCAGGATACCACAAATGCTCACCCAGGTGCCGCCCTTAAGCGCCTTTCGCTCTGTAGTACTCAAGAAGTAGCCCAGGCCATAAATTAAAATGTAGCAGAGGTAACTTACAGAAAGCACTTATGTACGCAAGGTACCTGCTGAGTTAACCCAGCTGCGCCATTACCGGAGGCGGGGGGAGGGGGGCTGAAATGATGATAGCCTAATATGCACTGCAATGGATAAGTGGTGGCGATGAAGCGGATGGTTGCACAGAGTCAGCTATAGCTGTCGCACAGAGAACTGCCGTGTCTGAGGCAGTGCGACTCCAGATTGTCTAAGACGAAAACGATATGAGGCTATGCCCTGTTACCCCGTCTCTGAGCTTCTTATCTCTATAAACCACCTACTTAACTAGGTATGCACACCTTTCTACACATATGTTCTTTGATCATATACATCACAGGGCCTTGGAAAACTCCATGAAACCTTGATGGAAACTCTCAGAATGACAGGGGAATGGTAAGTCAATTGCATGTTTCACCGTCACGATTCCCAAGGTTACCGTCACATACTGCTCCTCCGAAGTTGACAATTGATGTCCAACATTGAATCCAGTCATGGAATGTCCTCGCTTACATCGACCCTCTGTTTGTTGCTAGTTGGGCGGCAGGCCTAAGACAATGAGGAGTCGGAAGAGCACTTGAGCTAGCTCCAAGTTCGGGCCTATCTAGGGCGCCTAGGCTTTCTTAAGAATTATCTGCCCTCCTGGAAAGGCCATTAAACAACAGCGTTGACGATGAGCACAACCATAGTGGGATTAATGACGACGGAAAAGATTGTGCTAGCGAAGAAGCAATTCTTACACCTGCTGTGGGAGCATGCGCTCACCGGGCTCGCCGTGCACTTACCCGCGGTGGCCACGACCTGCTTCCTCCTCCGGCTCAACGCAAAGCCGCGATTCTGGTTCGGCACTGAGGAAAACATACAGATCCTCTCCGACCCTTCCTAAAATTAGCTATAACAACCGTGTTGCACCTTCTTCGGGTGGCAGCCAAGATATACGAGCTTTTCGTGGTATTGTCCCTCTCGAAAATCGGTCTGGGGATTCATCGTGCCGTGTTGGCCGGCAAAGGTCTGCCCGTGAGCCTCATCACTTCCTGTTGCCGTGTCGGAGATATCGCATACGTCTGGAGCGGCGCGTTCGTATCGGCATTCCACATTCAAGCAACAGCTTTGGTCATGTTCACGCTGGCACTGACCATTCTGGCGGTCGCATCGGGACCAGCTTCTGTAATACTTATCGTGCCGACGCCTAGATCATGGCAACCGACGTACAGTACTAGGAACACGTCGATATCTTTAACTCGTGACGACAAGTTATTCACTAAATTAGCCAAGTGGCCTAGGACTCTGACGAAATGCAGCATGACTCCTCAGTTGTATGCTCCCGACACCTGTCTGGGCGACGAGGGTCCGGATGATGTTCATTGCCCTGGCTCTGCACTCAAAGACTGTCACAAATTGGGATTATCTGAACTGGAACCGGCAAACGTAAGAGCTGTCTTTCCGGAATGAGCCTAGAAATTTCAATATCTCAAAAGATCACCCCACGGTGGCTGAAGGCAAGCCGTCCGGGACAGGGGCAGGATCACTGTACTCTGGCAACAACATTAAGCGCCATGGCAGCCTATGCAATAATCTTGACATCTGAGTACGCCAAACTGCAGTATCCAGAGGCAGCCACCAGTGAGGAATTCCGGGCTCGGAGCACAGCATGGCCTATCGTGTACCAGCCCCTGGTGCAAACAAAGTGGTCTTACAGAGCTAGGTGGCCGCCTCAACGAATCCATCTTGGAGTTGGCATCTAAAGGTTGACCTCTACGAGTTACTCTAGACTGGGCCCGGCTCTTGAGTTATGAGTCTGAGAACTTCACAACTGACCGATCCAATTTCCACATTCCGCATATGGGTGCTCTGAATGCTGTCCAGTGGATCCTCAGCAAACTCTTGACATCAGTGGAATATAACAACTGACGTATCTTATGTTGAGTTGAGAGGCAAAGAACAGATCGTCGCAATTCTTTTTGGAAATGTTATTGGGCCTGCCTCTATTTGACGGAGGGCATCGCGCGCAACACACTCATCGACACATTACACCCTTTACTTCCTAGGCCGGCCGGCCACAAAAGAAGAGCTTTATCTCCTCCCCATAGATCATGACGATCCCAGCTCGAATGGTTCAATAGGTGTTGTAACGGGAGGCAATGCCACATGTGCTTCAGTTGCCTTTGAAAAAATACCAGGAGAGCCTGAGAATGGAAGATCGAGCGCTTGAATGATATTCTCGCGCCGTTTCATAACAAGCTTTTTATCCTTTAATCAACGACAGTACGGTGTACACAAACTGGGGATTCATCGTTGGGAGATTCGGGTACGGTTCTGGGTCGTCAACAACGCCAGTTTCACCGACATCAATCTTCGCCATGATCATTGTCTGACTCTACCTCCTTAGCGTCACGGCGTACGTGAGCAGCTGGTTCATTAGAGCCTGTATTGGAAGCACACGGAGAAAGAAAGTTCTTCGGACAACCATGTTGAAAGGATGGGCGGATTTGTCGGGGCTCGTGGCTCTCGCCTGGCTTCCTACCCCACCCGACGACCTGACCCACGACCGTGCCGATGAGGCTCCATATTCGGGGCTATGGCGTAAAACAGCTGTGTTAAATGTCGACGAGGGGGACAGTTTGAGACTGGCTATTGATGAATAACAGGGATGCGAAGAAGACATGTATGAACTCAATGTTGGATGCGGAACTAACTAGGCCAGATTGCGCCGCGGTCTACCTGTAAGTGGCTACGCTGCGGTTCACCCACTATTTATTTGCAAAGAGCTGTGGATCAAAATCTACCATAATTCAACCAAGTACATACATATTCTACAAATGCAGAAGTCTAGTCTAGATAGTTCGGCGGCAAGATCCGCGATACGGCGCCTAGGGGTAAGCCTGGATGCTGGTTGACATCATCGGCCTCAAGGATGCTTTCCGGACGGACGTCATTGCGTCAGGGTACCACACGCACTGCTCGGCTCCGGCCTTTATACCCATTGACTTCCACTTCCTTTCTGACCTATTTCCCTGGCTTCATTAGATACTGTACTCCATAGATTTAGCATCGGTTGAGCCATCCCAGTGGATCTTAGAAACCTTGATCTTCTCAGTGGAGCAACACTCAGGTGATAACCCGCCCAACTTGAAGTCTGCACATATATAGCTGACCACTGTTTCAAGACCATTCCTGGCCTACGATTGAGTGAGTTTGAATGAGGCCAAATCGGATGTAAACCTGTCCGGCAGCTCTTAGCAGCTGTCCTTATTGCTTGCTAGGGCAAGTCCAGGACGACTAGTCTATGTCACGATGCTGACGGGAGCTTTCAGAAAGTCGTTCTGGACATCTGGAAGCAAGTATTAATGATCGAGTGGTCTGTTTGGTACGAACTTCCTGCAAAGGATTCCAGTCCTCTTTCACAGGCTGCCCTCCAGACTTGCCAAACAACCCCATTACTCACTCAAGTACCTAGAAGTACTGTCATTGGGTTCCGAATCCAGTCAGAAGCTGCCTCGAGTGATCCAGCCGTGCCCCGATGATACCAGAATCTCCCCTCCAACCCTCCGTCTTGTCATCCGTCACCTTCCAAACCAAAGAAAACCCGTGCTGCCTCATGCGTCTCTCCGAATCATCTACGTCGTATCACCATTGCACATTCCGATGCTTATTGGGGTATCGATGCCATCGCCCAGGCGCCTCGTGTATTGTTGTGTTGCATGTGGAAACCCAATGATTTTCAAAACAAACACCTCTTCACTGCGCAGTCATACTTCATCTCGCTCGTTCTCCCCATGGTCAATACCTCCGCACACCGTCCCTCGGAGGACCACGTCCAGCCCCGGGGTTCGAGGCAGCCGAGGACGACGGCATGCCAGGGACAGGGGGCCCCATACGGGAGGAGCTGCCAGCGGCAGACGAGGACAGCCCTCCTCCTCCTCCTCCTCCTCCTCCTCCTCGCCCTGCCCCCGGAATCAGCGGTCCCATGGCGCCGCTGCCGACCATGCGCGCCGAGTTGGCCAGGTACTGCTGGATGACGGCGTCGTCGCAGTTGCCGTGCATCAGCAGCTGGTTCTTGAGCGTCAGCACCTCCTCGCGCAGGCCCCGGGCCGTCTGCGTCAGCTCCTGGTGCTCGGCGCCCATCGCCCTCTCCGTGGCCTCGAGCTCCGCCACGGCGACCTTGCTCTTGGCGCGGCACCGGTTGGCCGCGGCCCGGTTGCGCGCACGCGAGTCAGCTTGTTGTGCGGGCTGCTGCGAGGATGAAGAGCTCGGCGCTTGGGGCTCGGAGGGGCCGCTGCTCGTCATGGTCTTCTGCTTGTTGGGGCTGCTGCTGCTGCTGGTTTTGTTTTTGTTGTTATTGTCGTTGTTGGTGAGGGTGGTTCGTGATGTCCCGGCCGGCTCGAGTGTTGCCTTTGGAGAAGAAGAAGAGGAAAGGCTGGGCAATGAATTGTTTCGCTGACTTCCTTGCATGCCACCCTTCTTTGGTGTGTGGGGGCCGGATGACTGCCTTCTCTTCTTGTTTGGCGGGCTCTCCGGCCGTCGCTCGAAGGACATGCCCGGATGACTTGGCGAGACTTTCCTGCTGACGACAGTAAGTTCAGATGTAGGGCCGCTGACTATTCCCGGAGAGTTTGCGCTTCGGCTGCTGGCTGGAGTTGACACGGAAGGCAGGCTCAGACTCGATGAAGTTGTCGCCCTTGGTGCTGGGGGGATGCTGCCATCTGACGACCATGGATTGTTAACAATTGGCTCAAAACCGCTCATTCCAGGAACGAGCGGCACGGCAGGATTATACTGCGGGAAAGAGTCTGCAGGCACCATCGAGCTTCCCAAGCTGAAAGATGGTATCGGAAGGGGCCCCCATGGAGCTTGCTGGAACCCGGCGTAGCCACCGCTGGGCTCTGGGGCTGCCGGAAAGCCAAGACGAGCATCCGGAAGCCTTGGGTCGATTGGGACTGTGGTGGCACTGGGGAACTCGAAGGCACTCAAGGGCGGCGCCGGATAGAACTGCTGGTACGTGGCGAGTGGCGGGTCGAAGGCGTGCGTCTGCGAAGCTGGCTGCGGAGCGGGCGGTTCGAAGATGTGGGCTGCCTCTTGGTCGCTATCGCTGGGTCCGCACGGCGTCTCGTCTTGCTCAGAGCCGGCCGGACCCGAAATCTCCAAATCTTGCAGGGTTCGGATCGTCTCAGGAGGCATCCCAGGAACGTCGTGGCCCTGCTGAAAGGGTGTCAGGGGTTGGTATAGGTGTGTAGAAATTGGACGCTGGCCAGAGCGAGTCGTCCCAATCGAGATCGAGACGGCCTAATAATTGGCAAGCATATTTTGTAAAACAAGGTTTCGCTTAATGACTTCACAGTGCTTCCGACTTCGAGTGGGTGTTGATCGCTGAGCGTCTTTCGATGATCGATATCGTTGAGGGTCTTGTCGATTATCGAATCCCGGTGCGCTAGGGGCGATGGATTGAACGTGGCAGATTGATCATCGCGAGGACCGGACGGTGATCAAGAGGTGGGGAAAACAACTTCTGGAATGCTTAAACAACCAAAACACGCAAATTATCCTGCAGCATGGTATTGCCAGAGAGTACGCGGTTGGGCATTGGACCCCCGGAATACTGCGCCCAAGACGAAGCGTCCTTGGCGTTAGGATCAGCAAACCGGTATGCACATCTGCAGCACAGTGTACGTCACACTCAACTGGAGAACGTACCTAGTCACGCAAAGCCAAAAGCCGAGGGCAGCGAGGGATGGGCACGCCAGGGAGCGCAGGCCGCGGAATATGCAGACAGCCCAAGCCAGACGGTAAACAAAACCCGAGAAAACGTGCGGCTGGACGGAGCAACTGCGTGCTGCCGGATAGACGTCAGTCAGTGTCTTCCCCCATGGAGCACTTCCGTTCTCTGAGCTGGAGAGACCGCATCATCTTCAGCCCATTGGTCTCAGCAGGTGCTCAAGGCCAACAGAGTACCTGGGTACGCTGGACGAACGATGACTGGTGCCATTGGTGCAAAAGCCCAAGGCACAGGCATGGTACGGTTTGTAACAGAAGGAGAAGAAAGGGGCCCCAGTGGTTCGAGAGCACAATTCACCTAGAATAGGGTTCCCGCAGCTATACTGACAGGTCTTCGATCATTGAAATGATGCTTTAACACTCGCTCGCAGGGTTTCACGGCGTGTATGGTCGATGTCGATAGTGCGGTTCTAGAAGTTTCCCGGGGCTCCAAGGGACCTCTCAGGGACATCCGAGGTTGGGGTCCAGTGCAGGTCCTAGGATTCTGGCAACCCTGAAAAAGGTTGATGCCTGTGGGGCGGCACAATTTTGTTTCTGTAAACTGGTGCAAAGGTAGCTGCTGTACGCCGACAGAACCAAAATCTTCAACAGCGGTACGGTGTACCCAGCAAGATGACCAGCGATGGATCGGGTTCCTGACGTCGTTCATGAACCTCGATCACGATTCTGGCCCGTTCCAGGACAGGCAAATGGCCACTTTTGTTCCCACCAGTTGACCGCAGACTCATGCGTATGTACCCACGCAGCAAGGACACCGGGAGGGACAGAAGACCGTGTGACCAATCACGAGCGAGCTTGGGCCGGTGAGGTGCCCGGCGTTTTTGATTGGACAAATGTGACAGCCCCGGGAGCGCAAAAGCCGTCGCCAGTGCGTGTTGCACTGGCTACCCTATATTCTGCCACGAGAAACAACGGCGTAGGGCCTGATATAAGATAGTTCAAAGCGAGGGACCTTTGGGTTTGAAGGTTTAATTCCAAAATCAAGACATTTCCGTGGATGACTAGTTCATTGAGTGTAAAACGATCTGGATTGGCAGTGTCCAAAAAGAGTGCAGCAGAAACAGAGCAAAGCTTATATATCGTTAACAAATTCTGACGCGCCCGGAGAAAGACAGGGTGCACACCTGGGATCAAGATTCCAATGCCGCTGACTGGCAGGGCCCCACTACATCTGACAGATGGTCTCGATGAATGGCACCCCTGAGGGTCTGGAGGGTGCGCCGTTTCATGGGCCGATGTGCACATTGTGGGTGTTCCCACTGTCTTGGACAACTTATTCAGGCCACTCAACGTAGGTTCCCTGCTTCCGTGACCAGTACCCACAGGTGATCGACACTTGTCGAGCTGGGGACCACCCAATCCACCTGACACCTAACAAAGCAGTACCGACAGTGAGTTGCAACTTGCATGCGACTTGCATAACAGTACGACAGTACATTATCACCTCGCCCGGCCGACCGCACTTTTTCAGACTCAATGAGATGGATCGTGGGTGATTGTCGTCTTAGGCGAATTGGGAACGGACGCCGTCAACTGGTACCCTATCTCAACAATACAATTGAGCACCCACACCTAGGTATTCTTTCCCTCTGGTACATGCTGCAGCCACCCGGCAAGAAAAGATGTTCGACATCTGGAGAGCTGGGTATGAATATATCATTCTGATCTTTAGCATCGGCATCACTGCCTAAATACTACAGCGGACGACTTTTCCTCCAGTCATGGTTTTGTCACTCTATGCGGGGGCTGCGCCCAGAGGTGATACAAAACCTTGCACGGGGAGATGAGGGCCGATGGGTCATGATATTCGCTGAATGCTGTTTTGATCCCGAACCTGGGATTTATGGGTTTTCTCTCACTTCCGTCTCTCCGATGCACAGCCGATCTTTGATGATGATAACGCCAAACACGCATCCAAGATCAGACTTACCCATGACGGTTTTTACCTGCACCGATTCACTTCATTGGCCACTCTGGGGGTGGTATTCCCGGGACGGCTGGACTCGCCCACTACGTGTAGATGGCGTTCCGAGCTCGCCTCGCTTTTTGTGCTTTACTGAGTCCATCACCATCTGTCAAGCGACCAATACTGACTCAGATCATGCGCAGTGATTGTTTGGCTAAATGGCGGTGTTGCCGGCCCCCTTCCTGAGCATCACGAAGCCCATCTCTGTTCAATTATTATTGTCCTGCGGACTTCCAGACGGCCTTTCAACCTTCATCGGGCAGGTTTGTTTTAGTTAGACGATGGGAGGATTTTCTTATCCATCAAAGTTTGTGATCCTCGACATCGCTTCCATCCAAGGTATATGCTCAGCTTCATCAAGGACATTCCAAGAAGACATCTTTCGTGCGAAAGATGTCTACTGGGAAGCCAGAGTGATGACTGTCTTCGCCCGGCCATTCTCCCTGCACCTCTCCGCAGCTTCGCGTTATCACGGAACCCACAGCGCGGCATTCAGAGCTGCTCAGGTGGTGGTCCCAACCCCTGAACAACTCTGCTGGAGCCGGCCCCTGATTCACATCCGGAAGACGGCACCCAGATGCCTCGAGTCGACATAGCAGCTACCAATATTGCATGGCCGACTCCTGATTCAGCTATCACCCGACCCGGCTTTGTCATGTCGCTACACACGGCGGCCGGCTATGGACAAGGTGGGTACGTACGTATGCACCGAGGAGAGAATCTTGGCGGCGAATCGCCAACGCGGTGTGGTCGTCCACGCAGAGGCTACGAGGGGTTCACTCGACGCCCGGGAATCATGTGCGGGATGCGATTGTATACCTGGTAGCACTAAGACTGTCAGGATACAGCGTTACACTCCTGCTCAATCACGTCACTGCGATAAATCCCGCGACTGAGAAAGGAAGGTTCCTATTGTTTAACGACCCTGTTCGACATTATGCACCCGTCGACAATCAATTTTCCGGCCTCACAATACTCAATGCGGAAGGAACAGCCAGAAAGATGCTTCGGTCCGTGCCGTTCCATTGTCGAAGGGTCTCGGAGGAGATGATTTCTTGGGTCTGCGCGGGAAATGCGAACATTGATTGATTCGAATGTTGCCGAACAGAAGAGAAGCAACGAAGACACGACGTTCAATATGGTACAATATCAGAGCTTCGTGATAAAGCCGCCTCTCGGATTCCATCGACTGCAGTACGCCAAATGAGAGGATTCGGACGAGATGCCACCATCAACGTCACGACGTTACAAGCTGACTTTGCCAAAGCCGGGCCAAAGCTGACACAAACAATTAGAGTTCTATTGCTGTAACTTCGGAATCTTGAGCGGCATCGGGTTCCAGGGGTACTTGGCACTTGGCTCCGATACCGAAAACTCTCTGCCTGCCAGGGAAAAAAAAACTTACTCGGTCGCAGGAAGAAATCTCTTTTCACAGCGGACGTGTGCAGGAGAGACGGGTGTGGGGGGATGTTGGCCGTTTGGGCTTGGGCACCAACGGTCAAGGTTTCACCTGGGCCGAATTTGCGAACCGAATCGGGGCTTCCGCCGCCTGGGTGACCATGGGTGATCAGGCAATTTGTCAGGGTGGGCGGGCCACGGGATCATTATCTAGAAGAGCCGACGACACAAAGCCTGCGACCCTCCATTGGTGGCCAAGTGGCCGCCGGTTCGGCGCCTGTTCCAAGCAAAACTGTAAACTGTCTCCTCTCCTCCCCGCTCCGCCGCCCCTGAGGATCAGTCCTGCTCGCGCGGCCTCTCCTTCAACCCTCGATCCCTGTGCAGACCGAACATCAGGCCGTACTACCACTATGTTTTCTGGGCAACCAGAATTCGAGCAGTTGTGTCAAAACCTTACGGCTCTCCGCTACACGATCCGATCTACGAGAAAAATTCCCCGCGGAATCAACATTCTATACACTGGCAACCAGGTCGAGTGTAGCTATTCTTGGGAGTGCAACTTTGAGAACTATGACGAGTACCTCAAAAATGACTCGCTAGTTGAGGTATGAAAAGTAATTACACTCGATGCCGCCGCTGGAAGTAATCGATGGCCATATCATGCACACGGGAGCCGTGCCAAAAAGGTCGATCGAATTCTACTCAGAATACTCCCATGCGACCGCACGACGAGAATCAGACTCATACACGCCCTTCCACCGAATGTCCCTGCTGCTTGCGCCTACATACACGTCGTAGCGCCCCGGCTGCATCACCCAGCCCTGCGAGACCACATCCCAGACGCTCAGGTCCCGCCTCGTCAGCTCAAAGGTGACCTCGGCCTGCTGCGCAGGCTCGAGCCTCACCTTCTCGAACCCCCGGAGCTGCTTCGCCGGGCCGCCTGGGATGCCGATGTATAGCTGGGCGATCTCCTCCGCAGCGACAACGCCGGTGTTGGTGATCTTGGCTGACACGGAGGCGACTACCGCCCATATCGATTCATCCGCGATCACGCGCTGCGAGAGGCTACTCGACATCGGGGTTGATTGGACAGAGCCACCTGTGTACTCGAATGTGGTGTAGCTCAAGCCGAATCCGAACTCGAACCGGGGCTCGATGTTGTTTGCGTCGAAGTGGCGATAGTCTATGTAGACTCCCTCTGTGTAGTTGCACTGTGGGAAGTGGTCGTCTTCCGAGGCAGGTTTGCACGGCTCGTACAAATCTCCATAGTCACTCTCGTTCCGGGCAAGGGTATATGGCAGCTTTCCGGACGGTGATACTTCGCCATACAGAAGGCTGACGAGCGACTCACCTATATCCTGGCCAGGAAGGTGCGCGATGATAGAGGCCGTGACGTTTGGGTGCTCGATCCATTGGTCTACCAGCCGGATGCCAGCAGCGTGAACGATGACGATGGTGTTGGCGCATTTGGATGCCACGTTCAATACTAGGCCGTCACTGAAATCATCGTGGAGGCCGTCTCGATCCCAGCCCTCGGTGGCCATTGCGTTGATAAAAACCAAACAAGCATCAGACATGGGGTTGACAAGCGGGTTGCCAGAGCGCAGATCCCAGTTCAGGTACGTCCCATTCTCCTTGGCACGCTGGGTCAAGGCGCCGAACGGCTAAGCCAATAGTCAGAGCGATCCTAATACTGAAAATAGGGACGAGCTCGAGAAGACTCACAGAATCGATATATGACGGTCCGTTCGAGCCGCTTCGACCACCTGCGAATATGACACCCTCAGGAGCCCGTTGCGAAAAGTGTGCCTCAAAGCCCAGGGTGGCATCACCCATTTCCGGCTGGGATTCGTAGCCGAGTTCGAACAGCTTGTCAATGTTCTTCGTGGGCGGCGCCTGGGCGTCGTAGCCGAAAATGGACAGCATCCTTGGGTTCTGAAGCGGCAAAGCGTTGTTGATGTTCTTCACAAGCACATGTCCCGCAGCGGCTCCTTCTAGAAGCGTCGGTCTTGCCCCGGGGTCGCGTGCGTCAATGAGATCGTGTGGCAGACTCAAGTTCTGGATACCAACTCCAGGCGCGGGGAAGCTTGGATCGTTTTGACCGAGCAGATACCAGGCGGCGAGGATCCTGATGGCGAGCCTTTGTAAGCTTCTGCGAAAATACGGCGAGGAGATTGCCTTCTCACCTGTTTGCCATATCGGTAACCCTATCCTCAGAGACTGTGCCATTCTTTACTGATGCAGTCAAACTGACAGCCCAACTAGTCCCGTTAGGCATGATCATGTCGAGCCCAGCAAGTGGCCCGGCAACACCACCAGTCCTGGCGTTCCAGTCCGAGACGACAAAGCCCTGGAACCCGAGCTCTGTCTTGAGGAGGCCGTTCATCAGCTTGCTGTTCTGACAGCCGTACGAGTTGTTCACGCGGTTGTACGAGCACATCGCTGTTACAGCGCCGGCCCGCACCCCGTCCATGAATGGCCAGAGATACAGCTCGTGCATCGTCTTGTCATCGATGTTGGACGACACAGCCTCTGTGTCATTGTACGGCCGCCGCCAGGTCTCCTGCTCGTTGGCTATGAGATGCTTCAGGTTCGCCATGACGCCGGCGTCCTGGATGCCCTTGATGGTCTCCGCGCTCAGAACCCCGGACAGGTACGGGTCGACGGCGAAGCCCTCCCAGTTGCGGCCCCCGAGAGCGGTCCGCCCCAATGGACCGGCGACGGGCCCCAGAGCGATGTTGGCCCCCTTGATGCGGAACTCCTTGCCCATCTCGAGGCCCCTCCGATACGTCAGGTTTCTGTCCCAGCTGGCCCCGACGTGGATGCCGCTGGGGTACGAGCTCGTGAGGTCCGCGGCCCTGACGCCGTTCCCTGCGTCCTGGAGGCACAGGCCTGGCCACCCGAGCCGCGGCACGCTCCCCGTGTTACCACTGCACGTGTTGGCGGGGTTTGTGTGGCCGCTCGTGACGTTCAGCTTCTCCTCAAGCGTCATTTGTCCCACGAGAGCCTCCGCGGCACTGAACGCAGACGCCCAGTTGCCCAGGCCTTTTGCATGGGCTGTTTGCGAAGCAAGCGAAGAGAGTTGTTAGCCAGGCATCTATCTGATTTTCCAGCATTTGGATTTGGGTCTTGACCTACGGGCTGGGTATACAGGCGGCGATTGGCCGTAGAAGTCCTCATCTGTGAGAGCATCTGCCCCGGGGACGCGTGCCAGCGCCAGGAGTGGCAGAAGATGCGTGGGCGTCAACCGCATTGTCGCTCATGTGACAGTGACGAAAGGTTGGAATGCTGCTTGTGAAAACATTCGGTAAGTCGAAGTGGGAATTCTATGGTGTATGTAAGTATTTAGGTCTTAGAGATATTCGGCCGCAGTAGAAGGGCGACACAAGGATGCTGGCAGGTTGCACGGCTCGGGTCGCCTGCGCACCCTAGGCTAGTAACTTGCTGGCGTGCGTGTGTTTGTTTGGTCGTGTCATTTTGCTCTGGCTGTGCAAAAAGCGGTCTACGGGTGTCATCCGCGCAGGGGGTAAACGAGCCCGGGCAAGCGCTGGGCACCTCGAGTCTGGGCAACCTCAGGAAAACGTCACTGACAGAACCTGAACCCTGGCTCTGTGTCCCGTGCTCGGGGAAGGTCAGACCGAGGTGAGGGCAGTCTGGTGGTGCTCTTACGTTTGCCAGTTGTCATATTTGATATCACCATGTGGACACTTGATCTTAGTAAGAGCTATCAACAGCTCGCCAAGAAATAGGGGCCGCCCGGTTGCTGTACAGCAGGTAAGCGGGGAGTACGACCGCTTCTTTTCAGGCCGACATCTTGCCGATACTTGATTGATGTTTGGTGGTCCCGGCAGTTGGCACTAAGCCAGGCGGATGGGAACTTGGTCTTATAGCTTATATTAAGAAAACGGAGATTCGCACCTCTAAAATCGGAGGGCGCACTACCTATATATAAAAATTTACGCTTACTACCCATTTAGTATATACAACGTCAATTTAACTATATAACGAGGGTTCTTATCGCTATATAATTTCCCTATATACTAGTCTATAGTATTTTTACCTATTTAGTCTATATATATTATAATCTCGTTTTAAGCCTTCTCGTTATCGCTATTATTGCCGACGATATCCTTAGCTATTAAATCTACCTATAGTAACTGGTTAATAATCTTTCTTACTATTATATACTGCTTTTTAGCGGCTAGTTTTCTACTTAAGGATAAAGCTGCTAATAATACCGTTATAAAAGGTTATTACTTTTAAGCCTATAAGTTTAATTGCTTTATAAGCCCTTATATAAGCCGCTAATTATAATAAATAGCTACTTATTAAGTATTACTGCTATAGGTATCCTTATTATCTAAACCTTTAAAGGTTTTATTATTCTACTTAAAAGCCGAGTTAACCTTTTATATAAAAGCTATAATTACCCTTATTTTATCCCCTATCTTATTACCTAAATTTATAATATTTAAAGTTATCTTTTTACCTATTATAGCCTTTATATAGCTTATAAAAATACTATTTTTATTTATTATAAATATAGCTATCTTTTAAGGTTTGCCTTTTATAGCGATAACCTTTTTTAGTAAAAGTATTATAAGAAGCGGGTTATTAATAAAAAGGTTATAATTAAGGTAAAAAGCTTTATAAACGTCGCTTTTTAAAAAAAAAAAACTAGCCTTATCTTTATTAGCTATATAGCTTACGCAAATTAATCTATATTATATAAAAATAGTATAGTTATACCTTAAAGCCGTATAATTTCCTTATAGCACCTTACCCTTTAATATATATAGCGCCTATTGCTTAACCTTTATAAGAAGGTTAAAAGCTGCCTTTAAAATTTAAAGAGAAAGCTTTTTTAGCTACTTTTACCTATTAAACTTCTTAAGCAATATTATCTTTTAATAGGCTTTTTTAAGATAAAAGTTATAAGCTATATCTTTAAAAACCTTATAAATAGCCTTAATAAGGTATAAAATATTATTTATTTTATAGCTTAAATATATCTTAACCTTTCGATATATATACTTTATAAAGGACGTTATATATAAGCCGAAGTTAAGGGTTTTATAGGTTTTATATATAGCTTATTTAGTAATAATCTTTTCTTCTTTATTAATATATTAAGTTTTAAGATAATAAAGGATAGCTATCTAATTTAAAAAGGTTTTTTAAAGCTATTACTAAGCTATATTATAGGTCTTATAGTTTATAAAGTACTTTATAAACTTAAAAAGGTTAAAAAGGGTTATATAGGTATAGGGGATATTATTAAGTATTTTTAAAGGTATTATTGTTATATTTCTTACCGGTATATTTAAGAAAGTAAGATTTTTATTATAGTTTTTAAAATCTTTAGCCTTAGTATTTTTAAAAGTGCTTTTTATTATTATTTATATTATTAATAATCTTTATACTAGCTTTTTTTACTTTTTTTTAATATTAAAAATAACGTTTATATTTATATAAAAGATATATAGCTAATAGCAGGCTTAAGGGAATTAGTAATTAATAGCGTTAATTAAAGCGTTATTATAGTTTATAATAATAAGGGTAGGTATAATAGCTTAGCATTATTATAATAGCTTATAAACCTATTTAAAAAGCTACCGAAAGCTATTTTCCTTTTTATTATTAATAACGCCTTAAAATAATAAAAAAATCTTTTTTATATAGGTTACCGCTATACCCTAGAAAAAGGGTATCTTTTTATTATTAGTTAAATATATATAATCGAGTAATAGATTTTATAAGAATTATTGCTTTTAAAGCTAAGCGATCTATTATTTATTATATTAAAAGATACCTATTATATTATTTTTCTTATTAATAGTTTAGTAATATTAATAGTTCTTATTCTCGAGAAAGTTTAATATCTTTTAAATAGATATATAAATACTTTACTTTTTTTTATAAAAGCCTACTAGCTAATCTTTTATTATATTAACCCTAATCTATATATCTAAATATTCTTAATAAAGCGCTGCTTTAAGTTTTTTAGGCTTTATAAGAGATAGGTTTTATATAGTATAAATAAAGAAGGTATAATATACTTCTAATAGCTTTATTTAGCTATATTAGGCTTTAGGGATTTCTTAAGAACTATAATAGATATAATAACCCTTCTTAATTATAAGCTTTTATTTATTTAAAGTTTTTCTAATTATATAGGTAATTACTTTCTAATTATAGCTCGATTTAATAAATAATACGTTATTTATTATTATAATAAAGGGTTGCTAGGTACCTCGGCTATATACTAATATTACTTTATTAGGCTTTAACCTTTTAACTATTATTAAAAATCTAGCAGATTTTATAGCTTTATTTAAATTAGCCTTAAGGTCCTTATAAGTGTTATATTTATCCTGGAAAAGTTTAAGGAAGTTAAGAGGGTTAAAAAGTGCTAGGCGGTGATAATTTATAGCGGTAATATTAGCGTTTTAATTAAGGTAATTAGCTTACTATTGCGTCTTAAAACCCAAGTAGTTTAGAACCCCTAATATTATTAAAATAACGATAATTTAGAGTTTAAGCTATTAGGGTATATTTTTAAAGCCGAATTAATTAATTTTAACGAGAAATTAATATAGAAAATAAAGCGTTACTATAGGGTTATTAAGTAAAGTTAGGTAGCAATAGCGGTAGCGAAGGTAAATTACTAGGTTGGTAAAAGTACTACGGGTAGGCGTTAAGCGGTAGTGAATAGTATAGTTTAATTGGCTATAGCCGCTTAGTTAGCGGAAATAGGGGTATGCCCTCCGATTTTAGGGGTGCGAATCTCCGTTTTCTATATTAAATCTAATATTTGTGGTCTCCACGGATGCCTTTCAACGTTGGATTTCGATTGCCTCCAATAAAGTGTGCAACGGGTTTGAGTCGCTTGAGAGTATTCGCCCAGATTGCAACTACGCAGCATAGATTTTGCTACTCTGGAAGCCCCAATATTCGGACGGATATGGCTGGCAGGTTTGGCTGTCCAGTATTTGCGGTTGCTTAGCTGGTAGCAATGCATTGTCTGCAGTGTTGATATACGTCTAACTGCCGACGATGAAGCATTTACGCAGGCAGGCATGGTGATCAGCTGGGCCACTCCTCTAGGTCTCTTGGAGCCCAAAAGCTTGTTTCCTCCCCAGAGGACTTTCCTTCAAATCACGTTCCAGTCTCTTGCTTACAGACATCGCCAATCGGTCCCCCCCATAGCCACAAAGTTCCGCTTCTCGCCACGCCGGTGCCGACTTAGCTCGATTCCGGATCAAAAGATGGCAGAATAATTGGATGCTATAACTTAAAATCAGGGTCTCATCCGGAGACAATGCTCATCAAGCTAAGGACTCTAGTCATGAATTAGGATAACACCACCTCCACTTTGTTCATAGGTGCGGATGCAGGTTAATCCTCATATATATGATGTGGCACGGTCTCATCGACTGTGAATGAGGTCCTATACGCTGCCTCAGTGCCTCCACTTGGTTGGCCATATGTGTGATCAAATCTGTCTAACAAGTGCCCATATTTGAGCAGGATTTTCTTGAGCGCTGTAATCAAGCTCTGCCTCCATTTGGTTCCAAATACTATCTAGGTACTAGGACGTGGATCATTTCGAGTACAATGTCCAAAAATACCGAAACCTTTGCCGTTCGCTCTACAGGCGGATGATTGGAAACACTATCTCGAGAACCGGCCGACATACCCGGATTCTTTGTGGCACGCATGGCTTGAATATCACCGAGGCCCTTTGAGAACAGTGCATGAGCTTGGAACAGGATGTGGAATCGGTGCGGCCAGTCTCCTTTCCGCCTCTAACACCAGGCATGAGCCGGTCAAACAGATGATTCTGTCCGATCCTTCAGAGGGAAATTTGACTACGGCAAGGGAGATGTTAAGAGCGCATCTTTATCCCGGGACTCAGCTCTCTTTCCATCAGAAATCGGGCGAGGATGACTTCCTCAAGCCCCACTCTGTCGACATGGTCATCGCCTGCGAGTGCCTCCACTACACAGACATCGACAAAGCGATCGTCAGCATCCACTCAAGCCTCCGGCCAGGCGGAACAGCAGCTTCGGTCTTTGACAGCGTCCTGGGGTCTCGTATCTGTGAGAATGAGCGCGCTGACGCGGTGTGGAAGGCATTTGCGCGGATGCATTTCCAGCGTCTTATCGATGAGAAGGAAGAGACGATCTTTGCCCGCGTAAAAACTTCTCAACTTGGCGTGGGACTCAATTTCGTGCCAATGGACAGGGACAAATGGGACGATGTGAAGAGAGTCTTCATCAACATGCCCCGTGGGCAAACTAAATGGCCAAGGGAACACGGCTTGGATGAACTTCTGAAAGGCAAGGGGACGTCCCGGATTGATTTTGAGTACGACAGCTTCGAATGGCACAGTGACCCGGATGGTTGGGGGATTAGAGGTTGTACAACGGAAAGGATTAAGGAGATATTGATCTCTTGGCGTTTGAAGTACGGTGACAAAGACTGGCAAAGCGAAGAATGGGGAGAATTTGAAGCCGCCATGAATGAGGCTGGAGGTACATGCCATCTTGTATTCCCGGCCACGATTGTTTTGGGCCGGAAGAAGTGATGCTATATAATTCGTGGACCTCTCAAAGTTCTTATCGCGCTCATTCTCGTAGTGTTTCCATGGCCGCATCACCTCGAGGTCACTATCTACGACGGCGGGTCTGATGGTTTGGCCAACGCGATGCCGAGGAATGTATGCCTACTTCCACTCAGTTCTGATGCAGCCACCCGCTAAAAACAGTGCTACGAAGAAAGGGGCCTTTTTGCCAGACAGTTACATAAACTTGTCTGGCCGCATCTTGACAGCTGACATTGGCATGTGCTAGTAGTACCCAGTGATCATCTTATAAATTCCTCCTGTATTTTATCAATAGACCAGACTATATTTTCTGACAATTTACAAGATGTTGTCTTGCTAAGTCCGGCCGCGCATATATTATGATTGTGGAGCCACATACCCATCCGGGCAAGCTTGTTCGGCAATATCCATCCATGTACTAAATTGATGGGCGAATGCGGGATGTGCTGTTTCCCGGATTTGTAAGACTTGCTGGAAGGAGAACATCCATGGCTTGCCCAAAGCGGTGAAATGAATTATGGGTGTATATTCGTAAAGTTCCGTAAGATGCTTGTATATGTCGCTTCCCTCCGAGAATCGCATTTGATATCTTGCAGGGCCCACAGGCACTTGATTGTCGTCCAACTGGTCTGAATTAATTGATGGATCCAGCTCGGTAGCCAAGTTGAAGCGCGAAATACTTGGCTGTTTTTGACCGGTGTGCCATTCATCATCGGGATGATACCAGTTTGGCAGGTCCCAAGCCTCCCAGTGACTGTTCAACGTCACATATTGACCACCAAGGACGATGGCCGTATCTCCCAACGCGTCGTTCAAAATATCCATATCAGCCTTAGGTTCCGCTTCGAAAATATCGCCGATCGAGAATGTCATATTAATTTTGTCCCAAAGCCGGTCGCTCAAGTTGATCAACATGAATGCGCTTGAAAAACCCGTCTCCCGTGCCTTTGACGAGAGCCAGTAAGCTCGAGGTGCAGCTAAGTCCGCTGGTGGTATGTCGGAAAAAAGATTGTCGAAATGTTTCAAAATCAATTGGTCGCTATCGAAGAGAAGAACTCTTTTCAGGTCCGGGACCACTTTATGCATTTTGAAGACAAGCAGCTTGAGAAGACAGTCTTCATAATAGTTTCCCGGCTCCAGCGATGACTTCGGCGTTTCTTCTACATGTACTGACACCCCGGCGGCTTTGAAAGCATCAATGTAGGCTTGTGGGACTTTGTCCGAAACAAGCACATGAACAGGAACTGTGCTGCCCAAAACTTGCAATTGGTGAATGTTGACCAGCGCCGAGCAGGCGTACGAGTGGGATGTCGCGTAGAATACGTAGGCAAATTCGGATTTTATTGCTTCTGTCTTCGAAAGATGGAGGACATGGTTTCGTGCGTCATGGATTTTGCTCATATAGTAAATTCTGAGTAAATTGTGATAAAAGATGATCGTAAGCAATGCTACCGCGGTGAGGGTCCAGGTTTTACCCCGTGTCTTGACCATGGCTTTTCATGTATTGTGCTTTGTGAGATGATGCTTCAGTTTATAAACTGAAGATAGCCAGGAGCAAATTCCAGTGGGTAAAACGTCCGTTTTGTCTACCTTTGCTGAGGGTCTCAGCCATGCCGGACTATTTGTTGCTGCTGATGAGCCTGCTTCGGAATGGAGCATCGAATCCATCTGTAGTCACTCCTGCCTAGATACTTAGGCCAATTCCTAGTACGACGAACGCATGCACTAAGAATGACTGGAGCCGATAGATAGAAGGCCTGAGTGGCTTAAACGAGTCAATTGCTCCAATTTCGGGAGCGATCATCACGCTATGGTTTTGGACTGGCAACGAGTCTGTGTCGGTATTCGTGATTCGTGATTCTATCAGGTAATCTTTACCTTTCCTGTCATCTGGTTTGCATGGATGATAAGTCTTATTTCATTGTGCCGAGGTCAGTCCACGTGAAAGTGGTTTCGTTCTTAATCCGTATACATGCTCTTGAAAAAAAGCCGTAGGCGGTCCCTTCACACAGTGATCAACGCTCAAAACCCAGCGTGGACAAGAATACGGTGCCGATAACGAGAGATACGTGAATACAATCGTCTTGGGCCAAAAGAATCGACATCCTCGTGCTGCCACACAGACGAGGTCAGTTGAGACCGGCGCTGCGAACTATCGACGAGTAGCCCAAGGCTAGGTCCACGTAAAAGAACGATCAATCATAAGGAAACAGTACTTCGTGACTTTCGGTATAAACAAATGTACATGACTAATGACCTGAACCTGGTCCCAGTCGTATTTACGAATAGTGAGAAGTCAGCAATGATTTCTGACCATCTCTACCAGAGCTGCATTGACTTCCTTCGCGTGAGTGACACTTAGGAAATGACTACCTCCAACAAGCACCGTGACTTTGGTTGATGGCGAAGTAGTGAAGAGCTTGATCTGCTCATTAGCCAGTGAGTCTGGCCAGATGGCGTCCTTTGATCCCTTGAGTGCCAGCCAAGCGTCGTCAGCAGTGAGGAAGCTACTCTCCAAAATAAGGGAACCCGATATCATGGTGATTATTGCAGAAGCTCGGACATAAGACCTACATGTATCCAATGCACCGGGCATTTTACATCTGACAGCCTCGAGAGAAGCCCGTCTCTCTCAACCAAGCACAGGATCGCCATCCTGGCTTTTTTGCGTCCCTCATCGCCCCTGTACAATTTTCTCCAGGTATCGAACCAAAATTGCAGGGCCTCCGGCGTACCGCCATCACCAAATGCCAGGGCTGGAACGTTTCTGCACCACTCCTCATCAATGATGAAGTCTGGGGTAGGTATGGTGCTATTCCAACGCTCCAAGTATCGTGAGCAGACCGATTGAGCGTCCCAGGACCCTTTCCTTCGTGTGTCCTCTGATTCGTAGTCCATCGATGTACCGATAGGAACAATACCTTGGATCTGTGACGTAGGTTACAACCAAGCTCCTGTGTTTCCCACAACAATCAGGGACAACTGAAGGGACTAGACAGCTCACCCTGTCTGGAGCCAGAAGAGCCATTCGTGCGACTATGAATCCGCCCTGACTAGTTCCCATAGCAAAGGCTCTTTCAACACCGAGTTTGTCCATGACCTGTAGAGCCATAATGGCAGTATCCCAGTAGGTAAAATACTCAGTAGAGCACACCGTAGCGCCATGACCGAGAGGCTCGATGGCAAGAAGATTTGCCACGCTGGTAAGTTCCTCACTCTCGAACTGGGGCCGCCAAAATGCGACCGTCGTGTGCAAAGCATTGATGAGCACACATGTGGGCTTGTCGGGATCCAAAACACCTGTAGCGTCGGATCCTGAGATCGAGTATCCCACCTCAATGCCTCCAAGGTGAGCGACTTCGACGGTCTGGGTGGCTGCCATATTTTGAGAGTCGCTTTGGTATTGACCGATCGTCTGATAACGAGGTGAACGACAAAATTGAAAATCCCGGTAACCAGGACCAAAATAGAACGTCGATATCGCTCTGGAGTAGATCTGAGAGGTATTAAATTTGGAGCGGTCCGGTTTCGGCCTCTAACTGCTGCTGAGCGTGTGGGACAACAGCGAAATCGACTTTGATGTGTATATACGGCAGAGAAGTAGCCTCTCACAGGTCAAGACGGACTAAACAGTGGTCCCGCAATCTTAATATAGACAACAATCGTTTACCCCTATTACTGGTGCGTGAATGCTTCAGTGGATGCCAACCAACCAGCTTTTTGCAATGCACTTCGCGCGCACAGCCGGATATTGAGTTCACACAAAAGGACAGGTACATAGTAGTGGGACACGACAACTGTCAAACCTAACATGGTACATCTTAATCTATGTAACTTTCCGCAAGATCAAAAGAACCTTGTGATCCAGTGCCCAGATAACCTCAAGCCATTCGAGTTAACAAATAGACTTTGAGAGTGCTTGGTTGTGCCAAGCCGAAGATCCAAGACCTTGAAAACCATACCGCGGCCGCACTCCCACACAACTCCCTTCGCTGTCGGTCGTCGGTGTTAATAATTATCGCAACCTCTTCGGTAGTTCCTCCTGGGAGAAACATGCCGGTAGCAACTTTGAAATGGACGGTGGGCATCCGCTTCCTCCTCTCGACCATCCCTCCTCCCTCGCTCATACCTGGCTTGCTCCCGGCGCTGTTGCTCCCGAATCTCGTCTTCTCTGGCTTGTGCCTCTTGAGCAGCCTTCCTGGACGCTTCTTCATCGCGCAGTCTTTGAAGCTCCCTCTCGCATGCATCCATCCTCTTCGTTTCTTGTTCTTGCTTCCGCTGCTTTCCGACCTCGATCTCTACCCTCTTCTGTATTTCCCGCTCTTCCTCCTCCCTTCTTATACGCTGCTGTCTTGACTCCTCCCTGGCCTCATCTCTTCCTTTCTGCACGAGCTTGGCCTCTTCGATTTCTCGTTGCTCTTGGGCTTCTTTCAACCTTTCTTGAGCGAGTCTCTCTCTACGCACGGCCTCCTCCTCGATCTTCCTGTCGCGGTCATCCTGTTCCTCCTGTAACTTCCTTAAGTCTGCTTGAATTTCTCTCTCTTTAATCACCGCTTCCTCGGCAATCTTCTTGTCATGGGCCTCACGTTCATCCTTGGCCTTCTTCAACGCCGCTTCAAGCCTTATACGCTGTGTTTCGCGCTCCGCAACCGCCGCGTTGACTCTTGCCTCAAATTCTCGCCTTGCCTCCTCCTCATCAGCTTTCTGCTGTGCTCGAAGATGTCGATTCCTGTCTTGTTCCTCCTTGTAATCTTGTAGTCTCCTCTCAACCTCAGCCTTGATGCGTTGCTCTCGATGCCACCTTTCCTGGGCGGCTTGTTCTTGTTGTTCCATTGCAAGGTCTTGAAATAGTACCAGCGACCAGATTAGTATACAGTAGCACAAGTGAAGAGCGATGAGGAGAATGTTATATGTGACGGCGCACTCACGTTCAGGGCATTTCCATCTAGGGAGGTCATTTCGATCGACTTCCCGCGGGGGCGGACGAGTGCAGCCTGGGAATCTACATTGTCCGTGATGCGGGCAACATTTGTTGCGAGGGTCCCTCTTCTCACGACAGAATCCATACAGAGCATCGCGGGGGCCCTGGCATGTATGATCCTGACAGTAGAGTGACCTGATCTTGGTATCACCAATGTGTGCACAGACAATACGTTTGTGGCAACCGTCCAGTTGACATTTTTGCTTTCCCGCCATGGTGACTCCGTAGACGTTTGGCGTTCTTGATAGATTCTAGCGCCTGTTCGATCGCAGCGTGGCAGGCTGAGATCTCAAAAGGTGGCTCCGAAGTTTCTCGGGAGCACTGCTTTGTAATAGTGCTGAGGAAGCAGCAGTTTTCAGAACAGCGCGTGTGGTTTTAAGGCTTGAGCATGAATTAAATGAAGGAATTTCTGTAGGAAAAGCAAACCGTAGTATTGTTGTTGGCCGAAGCAGAAGCTACTGGTTGTCCGGCCCTACCTCTGACTAGATATATGGAAGTGGAGAGACCCGCTGGGCAGATGCCAGTCATAAAACTGCGCATCTGACACTTTCATCAAGTTTCGATCGTGGCTCGGATCGGCATTGCGTGCAGGTGACCAATGTGGGCGCATGCAATAGACAGCATCCAACAAAACGGCCAAGGCGTGTGAGGGAGGCAAGGCAGCAAAGGGTGGTTGTACAGACTTCAAGGATTTTACACTTCAAGAATACCACCACCGCAGCACCCTCTGTACAGCTTGCCAATGCAGAGCTGCGTAAGTCTTCTGATCTGGTGGGGTGAGGGCCGGCCGAGTTTGTGGCCTGTCCATGAGGGCCATGTCTGGGTAGGATGTCTGCGCCATGGAAAGTCCGCGCTGCGCATCGGCTGCCCCGGTAGTCTGCAGACCGAAGCTCTTCAGAACTGTGCGATGACAAATTTCTTGTGAAGTGTGGAAATCTGTTGTCCTGGTGCTATAATTACCTTCGCCGGTTTCAAAATTGGTGGGCTCGTGGACGCCTCCAGACTTGGTGTCGGAGGAGGATTGAGGGGGAAGGGGGCAAAAGTGACGACAGGATGCTTGTCACGATTTGATTGTTGCCTGAAAGGCGACGAGGCATACGGGTAAATTCGCAGCCTTTTCTACACTTTATAGGCATGTTGCGCGCACCATGAGGTACCAACGTAGAAGTAAGCAAAATGCGGCTTGGAATAGATGGAATGGGAACACAGAGCACTTAATGAAAGTACTGGTGTGGCAGAAATCGTCTAACCTAATTACTTCATTCCTGCGAATTACGATGTGCGTTCTTGTGGAAGAGGGCATGTGAAAGGGCCGAAATTGACGAAGGTGGGTTTGTGTTGAAGGAGGGGGGCGGCTTGAGTAAGTAGAGCAAAGCTCACGCATGGGACCAAAGCCGTAGGATGAATCGATTGCGGGCTAAGTACTTCGCAAAGGATAAGGCAGAGCTGAGATGCTAAGCCTCAGCCGTACTACCCACCCACCTGGGCAACTTTGGGGCAGCGCTGAGGAGGCCAGCCACTTGGATGGACGATTGGAGAGTATTGGGGGTCAAATCACCCGGACAGGCTAAGATACCTGTAAGCCGTTTGTTATCCCTCAAAGCTGGACAGCAAAATGTCCCAAGGGCAGGCAGCGTGATTTCTGTGGTCTACCATAGGTGGACACCATTTCGGATACCCCACCATTTCGGACAGCCAAATTTCCCCGCATATATATAAAAACCTTATTATTACTAACCCTATAAAACTAACCCTATTATATAAAAGATTTAATATATATTTTTAATTATTACTTTTATATTATATCTATATATAGATAAATAAGATAAAAATTAATTTTAATTGTTTAAAATATTTTAAATATTTTAATTTCTTATATTATAAATATATATAGAATATTTTTACTTATAAATTTTTAATATAATTTATATATTTTTTAAAAATATTTATTTTATATATTTTATATTATATATATTATATATAATAAATATTAAAAGTAATAAAAAGTAAGTTTTATATAAAAATATTTTAAAAGTTTTAATTCCTTATATAAAAATTTTTAAATTTAAATAGGAA
>JALPVH010000483.1:0-27311 GCA_023242295.1 Diaporthe ilicicola | reverse complement strand
TCTTTACTTTATAAGCGATAAACTTATTTATTTCTTTAAAATAAACCTTATATATCTTTAAAGTAATAATAAATATATTAATTTACTTAAATAAAAAAGAGTTTTTATTTTTATATTCTTTTACTTTAATAAGAAAACCTTTTATTTAAGTAAAAATTTACTTATTATAAATAAAGTTTATTTTTATAGCTATTTATAATAAAGCTATTAAATTTATATATTTAAATACTATACTTAATAATAAAATATAATAGCTTTACTTAATTAAGTCTTAAACGTATATAAATGCTAGTTTAAGCTTAATTAATAATTCTTTTAGTTTCGGCTAAATAATTACTTTTAAGTAATCTTATAAAAAAGGTTATAATAGGTATATATTTAAGTAAAGTTAAAACCTATATATATCCTATAAGATTAGAGCAATAGCGGCTTTTTAATATCGCTTATTTTAAGTAACTTATATTTAAGTTATATAGCAATAGCACTTTTATATACTAGTAATGCTTAACAGCGTTAAATTAAATTACTTATAGCTTATAATAGCTTTAACCTTAACGGTACCGGCTTCTCCTTATCTGTTATAATAGTATATATATAACTATAAGCTAATAATAAAATTAAAGCTTATTAAAAGCACCGGCGTAAATAGGCGCGGCCTAACGCTATAGCTATTAGCGTAAAATAGCTCTTTTTAACTATAAATAGGCTTATAAAAAATTAATAAGTTATTATAAAAAGTTTTATATAGTAAAACTTATTATATTAATTTAAAAGATATATTATACTTTATCCTTCTTAAACACTTACTATTATTTTAGCTTAATAGAAAAACTTAAATAAATAAAAATAATCGATATATATATATATATATAAGTAATAGTATTTTATTAATATTACGCTTTTTTTTTAAAGTTATTAAGCTATAATAATAATAATAAATATTAAATATAATAATAAAAGCTTTAATAAAGCTTTTATTAATAATAATTATTATTAATATAATTTAATTAAAAATATAAAGAAAGATCTTATTAATTATTATATCTTTAAAAATAACCTAGCCTTTATTATAATTACTTTATTTATAAAAGTAAAAAATATATTAGCCGGTATTTATAAGTTTAATAAAATCTTTAATATTACTTATTATAATTAAAAGAGATTATAAATTAATTTATTAATAATTTATTAATAATATATTAATAATAACTTAATATTTTAAACTTATAATTAAAGTATTAATTATATTATTAAGGGCTAAAAATTAAAATATTTCTTTCTTTTTTAAAGAATAAATATTTATAATTTTAACTTATATATATTAAAGAACCCCACTTTAAAGATTTAATTATATATAATATTTTAAAGTTAAGGTTATTAGTTTAAGCTAAATTAAATCTAAAAAAGTTAAATATAAATAAAAAGATTAATAATATATATTTTTATATTACTATATATTTAAAGTATTACCCTAACTTTAAGGTTATAAAAAATATATTATTAAATCCGTTTTAAATTAAACTATTTAAAATATAAAATAAAGATAAATATATAAATTATATTTAAAAAGAAAGAAATTAAATTAAGTAATATAAATAATATAATAATATAAAATTATTACTTTACTTATAGCCTTATAAGTATTCTTTTAATTTTTATATTAATAGTAAAGAATTAAACCGCTAATAATATAATAATTAGCTATTAGTTAAATATTATTACTCTTTTATTATACCTTAAGTATAAAGTAAAGGTATTAATTATAAATTAATTAATAGTTTAAAAGGTAGTAAATATATTAATAAAATAAGATTAATATAATGCTATAAAAGTATTAAAGTATTAATAATAAAAAAGCGTAAAGGTAATTATTTATTTAAAACTTTATATAATTATTAAAAGGGATAACTAATAAATAAATTAGTAATAAAGGGCTAATAAAAGAGTAATAATTAAAAGAAAAATAAAAAAAGCTATATAAAAATTAAGCCTTTAATATTTTATTATTTTATTATTTAGCTAGCTTAAAGGTATAATATAATAGCCTATATATATTATATAATTATATCTTTAATATATTAGCTATATATTATTAACGCTTTAATATATAAATTAATAGGCCTTAATTTTAACTTATAATTAAAAATAATTATAGTTTAAAAAGAAGGTATTACTATAATATTTACTTTTATAGCCTACTATATAAATATTATAAGTTTACTTATAATTTATAAACCTTTTAATTTCTTTCTTTTATATAATAATAAGTTTTTATTAAATATATTATAGCGTACCGTGATAAAGACTTATTAAGTTACTTAAAAAGCTCTTTTATAAGTTATAAAGCTTGCCACGCTTAGCTTTAAAGGTATATTACATTACTTTTTTTCCTTTCTCTTTTTATTTCTTTTTATCTTTTTATAGTATTAAGATTAAGTAAAACATTTAATTAAATAAGTAATTTATTAGTTAACGCTTCACTTTAAGCTTTTTAATAAATCTATTATTTAAATTAAAATTAATTAATTATATTAAATTTAATTATATTAAAAACTTATTCATTATATTATATTTCTATTAGTGGCTACACATTTTCTATTTTATTATATTAAAAGGTTTAATAGATATAATATAGTGTGTTATAGCCCTAGCCTTTACCCTTTAAAATATAATTCCCTTTCTTAATAGTGCAATATAATACTATTAGACAACTCGATTTAAGAAGTGAAGTTAAACTAAGGTAACCCGTCTTTCGAGACCGCTTAAGTTCCTGTTGTCTATATTATTAGACCTCCGGTTGTCAGGTCACAGTTAGAGTGAAGCTGCAAGTGCCCACAAAATACGGTGAGCCTGTCGCCCGCCACTGAAGCGTTGCGTTGTGAATCAGCGGGATGCATCCCCCCAATAACTACAAAAGAACACCCTCATTCATGGAGCATCTCAATCAGCAGCATAAAATTGCCGTGGCCAAATATTCATGGCAGTTTTCAGGCCGTCTCCAACCGGCAGACCGGCATGTAGTGTCTTCTCGTGACCCGAACCATCGCTTTGCAGGTTGAGCCAGAAGAGCGCGTTCCCTCTGATGGGCCTGAAAGCCAGGCCACCGCCGTCGTGCTCCCTCCAGATCGGGTCGGACTGGTTCCACAATCTCGGCTCGTGGGCTCGGCGTCCGCCCTCAGCATCCGGATGCCGTGCTGATGGCCCAATGTAGGGGAAATATGTCTCTCCATCGGTGCAATTATCCTGCAAGATGGCAAAGAAGCTAGCGATCCTGTTGAACTGCCTATTCGATCCGTCATATGCCCACCGTGGCGTCTCGTACCAGTCGTGATGGATATTAAATTTCTGGCCAGCAGTGTAGCGTACGAGCTGAGGAGGACCCATCTCGTCCACTCCATCCCGCATAACTGTACCCATGAAGTCGGATGCCCGGCCCAGCACACACTGCACAGCAGGATCTTCGAGAGGCAGGCCTGCGGTACTGGACGTGCGTTCTGAGGAGCCCACCTTCCGGCCCTGCTTGGTCACCGTCGAAGGCTTGAAGAGGGCGTCAGCGGTGTCAAGCAAAGATTCAATCTCAGCGGGACGCAGGAAAGAATGGATATATATCAGGAGTGGGTCGAGGGACACGATCTGCGTGCGATAGGTCGATGGCTCACAGACAAACGCGGCAGTCTTGGCCGTGGAGGGTGTGGTGGACATGCACGAGAAAGGAGACAGGAAGCGAGGCAGGTGAAATTCAAACTCGGGGACAAGAGACCTGAGGCTTGTGATGGCGCCGAGGCTGGAAACGTAAGCCATGAAGCAGGCAATCAGGGCTGCACCAAGGCCTCGTTTAGCGAGCCTTGCAAGAGAGGCTTCAGGCGCAGCCATGCTCGGCCCGTTACGACATACGTGCCGGAGAGGGCAATGTTGGGACAGGGCTGGTCAGAGATGAGACAGCGAGATCCAGCACTGATGAGGCGTGGTGCAGCGCGGGAGCAGATTTTCAATTAAGGCCTCGACCGTCTTTTTCACTCCGTCGTCACGGCTCATTGCCAGACCACTTATGCAACCTCATCGGATAAACCAGGCCGTTGCGGGCCCGAAACCAGAGTAATGGAGGCTGACTTCCGAACTGGACACGGAGGGGTTCGCTATTGATTGTAGATATCAATCGTGTTTAGCCATCTCTGCTGTGCAACTGCTGTGGGTGTCGGTAGCATTGATCAGGCCCTGACGCATATCTGTCGCATCCTGGCTCTGCTCACTCATCCCAAAACAGCTCGGATGGAACGGAAGCAGAACAGGTCTTCCGAATCGTAATATGTGTGTGTGTGATTAGGGGGTGGCATTCCCCGGGGGGGTCGCGCCGGGGGGGGGGGGGGGGTGGACAGGTTGGCAGACGTTGCTAACGTTTGAACAGTCTACAACTCCAAGGAGGCCGGGATGATTTAGAAGGTCATCCTCTGATATGTATTTGCCGAAGCACCTGGGCCCCACTTGAGTTTTCACCAAGGGCCCCCAGATCCGGGTCCTCCCCCACAGCAGACAGAGGAGGATGACAGAGGACGACGGACATCTGGAGGCACGAAGGCACGGGAGGGAGGGAAGGTGGTGAAGGGAAGAGTGGACGCCATTTGTCGCGGGTGGATGAAAGCGTTTGGCATTTGCAGGCGTGGTGACACAAGTACTGTACTGTTGTTCTCAACTATCGATTTGCCTACTGCATTACCGCAGGCTTGGGACGGGGAGACAGAGTGCCACCAAGCTGTTCCAAATCCAGTCTACCGAGAGTTGCCTCGGGCAGGCCCTGCCAGGCCGGCCAGCCAGGTGGGAATCAATGAGTCTGATGATGTCCGTAGGCCACAGTGGATTTCAAGAATTTAGTTTTACAGACTACATGCTGTAATATGTTTCCATGAGCCTGCTAGTGTGCAAGTAGAGAAGATACCAGGATTCCTGAATGCCCGTCCACCTGCACACCACTAGAAGAGGAATTCAGTACCTGTCTAGCTACTGTGATGACGTGACCTGCGAGCAGGAGAGCTGGCGCTGGTGTCTCTCCCATGTGCGAACTACCCCGACACCCTGACTACCTAGGTACCTGGCATTCTCATACGACACCACGTGCACCTGCCAGACTAGGTGGATAAGTACATTACGGTGCAGCGTGAATGGCAGGACAATGCTTTCGAGGTAGACCACCTATTATACATGTATCAATTGATGCAAGTCCTGCAAGTGCAAGAGGTTCAATGTTGGGATTCGTCGGTATCGGGGAGCCGGCTTTTGCTCCACCTCTGCCCGGTGTGTCTGGTGTGTGTCTGCTCTTCTCTGCTCGATTTTCCTTTGTTGTTCCCCCCTGGCACGTCAGTACGGGGGGCAATGCGCATCAGCCAGATCGGACAGCCAGATCGGACAGCCAGATCGGACAGCCAGATCGAAGGCGGCAGAAATGAATGCAGCATCTACGTCACGGGACACCACGCCCAGCCAGCCAGCCAGCATTCAAAGTTGTTGCTTTGTGTCTAATCAAAGCAGATGAGTCGACCTCGAGAGTCGAGTCGGTCGATGAGAAAGGAGAATGGTTGTCGGATGTCGAACTACCTTAACTCCAGTGGCCTCCAATCGGTAACACGTCGTGTCAGTGCGTCCGTTAACTCAACCACGACACCTCAATTTCAGCCTCAATCTATCCGGATCAAGCATACGACACGCCGAAACTGGACGCGTGCTGGACTGTGCTGGGCCATACATTTGAGCGGGGCTCGAGGATATCAAGGCCATCAGGGCCGCGGGAAATGGGGATCCACGCACGCCGAACCTGGCACAATCCCACCCTTAAACTTTTGAGGTCCAACTTTTTGGACGGCATCAATTGATGGCAGCCAAGGTTGGGATGCCACGAGGCGAGGTGGTCACCAATAACTTACTGTATTAGAATAGTTTAGAGTTCCGTGTTGCAGTCACTTGATCCAGAAGACTGGACGTCAGCTCATCCCGCGCGCTCTGCCCCACAGCAACCTCGAATGCACCAAAGCGTGACGGTGTGTGGTGTTCACGTCTTGTCCTCCACGCCCCGTTCTGCTGCACATGTGAGTACTGTTATTAATGCAACTACCGGAACCTAGGTGCTACAGGTAGGTTACCCGATGCCCGGTGCCCGGATGTTCTGCCCTGCGCATTAGTACCTAGGTACATATGTAGTCTACATGCTGCGGCCCTGCTGCCATGTTCATCAATCGACCTTGGAGCTGTTTGCCATGGGCCATTCTTGTCTTGATTCTGGCCAATTCTCATATTGTCCAGTCGTGGATGTGGTATTGGGCATCGAGAAGGATGCAGGCCATGGAAACTGGCTGCAGAATCTTTTCACTGATAGCCAAGCCAAGGTACAAGGGTGCTCTGTATCTGTAGAGCACGCCTGGCGCTGACCAGCTTTGGACTGCGAGGGCGGCGCAGTGGATCCGACCAAGACTCCAGATGAAGCTGTAGTCTGTTGGAATTGATTGCGCGCACTCAGTGGCCGAATGCTCTGTTGCCCACCCAAGACCGCCAGCCTGAGATGACCTTTGGTTCAGTAGACTACTCCGTACAGTAGACTATCTATCTCCTGCCCTGGTGGACGGGCTGTCCTGGCTGTCCTGGCTGAATGACGCGGGTCAGTACGTCATTGCGGCGAGACCACACATGCGTACCCCTCACCCCTCCCTCCCCACCCCCTGCTCCCTCCCAGGTAGCGGCCCATAAGCACAAAGCAATCCAGGTACTTCAGGGCACCGCAGGATAACCGGGGCTACCCAGCAAGAAAAAAATTCAAAAAAAATCCACCCAAACCCCAGGCGAGGGGCAGATACACACCACTACAGCATGGCGACAATCACACGAAGCTCTGGCCTGTCGACGGCCCACGCTCGCGAGAGAAACACAGCAGCAGCCTACGCTCACGCACCTGGGAATAGCTTCAAACTTGTTCCCAGTCCGCCAAACCAGTCCCGTCCAGTCCCGTCCAGTCTGCCCGTCCAGTCCACTCCATCAGGTACAGAGGCCGAGAGACCGTCTTCGCCCATGCTGTCCCACTTTTGCAAGAGACCAGTGTTTCGCTCTTTTTGAAATCCAACCCCCAGTTCCCCCACCATCCACACGAGTCCTGCCCTGCCCTGCCCTGCCCTTGCCCACGCTCTGCCTGCTCATACGCAGTAACAGTGCCTACCTCAGCGTGCTCAGCTGCTACGATACAATTTCGCACCTGTTGTCTACATTGCATTTTCGTTGGCTGCTGTCGTCGACCCAACGAGACTTGCCAGGCACACACTACAGTATCAATGTACATTTCTGCGTCGATCCTCAAGCCACACTGGCCCTTCCTGGCTTAGCCCCATTGCCGACGACTTCGCGACATCGTCCTCCCCGTCCGCCACTCTTCTTCTGCCCTCCCGCTCGCCCTATGGGCCAAAGGGGTTGCCCACCCATCGGTGCATGTGCTCCGACAGGCCGCAGCAGCTCCCAGCACGGCATCGTCCAGCGCCAGCGCCAGCGCCAGCGCCAGCACCAGCACCAGCGCGGCATCGCACCGCATTAGCAGCCCGAGCAGGCGCGCTTCATTCGGCTAGCTGATCGGCAGCGACCTGCGGTTCACCAGCTTCACGCCCGGCCAATCGACCGACGCCGCCCTGACGCCTCCTCTACTCGGCACCAGCTTCGAACGCTGTGACGCCCCAGATCCGTGAGACACAGGCATTGCTAGACACAAATCAACATACCACACACACGCAAACACACACACAAACACACATATAAACAGAACGCAGACGCGTGCAGACAAAAATGCCCAACCCACACAGTGGCAGGCCAGTCAGTCAGTCAGTAAGCAGGCACGCAGGCACGCAGGCACGCAGGCACGCAGGCACGCAGGCACGCAAGCAAGACGGGCACCGACGAGACCAGCGGAGCGACCTTTTCTCTGGTGGGCGTTTTCTGCCATTGCTGCTGCTGCTGCTTTTGCTGCTGCTTTTTCTGCTCTGCGCTCGGTCGACATGGACCTCCCTGGGCCAGCGCGACAGTCTTCCGTCTGTCTTTCAACCCTGCTGCTGCTGCTGTCTATAGTCAAAAGATCCAGTATGAATGGTGTGTATGCATGTTGGGATTGAGTCTGTGCCGCGAGGAAAGCTGTGATGCAATACTTCCCTCTGGGGCTTGTTTTGCCAAGCAACCAATGAAAGAAGGACAAAAACGGGCGAAGAACAGGCAGTCTGGGATGGGCTAACAAAACCCGACGACAATGCTTGTCATGTAGAAACCTGCCCGCCTGGCCTGCCCTGGCCTGCCCTGGCCTGCCCTGGACTACTTCGTCATAGCTGGCTTGCCACCCTAAGCCCTACCTTGTCTCGCCCGCCTGCGACACTGTAATCTGCTAGACCCTGCTTTGGCCTGCCACCTCTCCTGACGTACCCTACGTAGTAGGCAGGCCCAGGCCTACCTGCCTTGCCCGTCGCGCTCCCGTCCCTCGTCAACTCTTACCTCATACCTCATCCTACCGAAAACGTGGATCTCAACCTCGCTGCTTTTACCGTACCTCTCTGCCTTTGCCTTTGCCATTCTGCCTTGGACTTGTCCTGTCCAGCCTGTCCTGTACCTTTCTGTGATATCCTTCTTGGGCCCAAAATCTTTATCACGACACACTTGGTCCTCTTCACCTGCGCTCACTGTCCCATCCTCCCGCGGCAAAGTAACTCTCATACACACGCCTTTTCCTCTTCTCGAGCTTCAGCCAGCCCGCCAGCCCGCCAGCCCGCCAGCCAGCCAGCCAGCCAGCCAGCCTCCATACCTGCCTTACTGAACCTCAACCCCGGGCCGTACATCACCTCCAGACTTGCTGCAGACAAGCAACAACCGTTGGCGTCGACAACGGTCTCATCTTGCCTGCACAAGCACGAACTCCCGATCGAATTGGACGTGCATTCTGCATCTCGACCCCTCATTCACCACCACCACCCACACTCTGCAAGAGTCGACGTCACCACTGAGACTCAGATCGGCCGTCACCATCAGCAGCCGACAACAAGCAACTGCCTCCCTTCGCCTTCCTCGCGGCTAACCCATCCCGAGTGCTGCTATCCCAGGGATTCTCCTTCTTCCCCCAACACCAACGGTCCCAGATACTACCCTCCCCGCCGCCTGGCCTTGGAATTCCCGGTTCAAGCGCGCTGGTCCTCGTTCCCTTCTCGGCACTGCCCGGTTTGAGGCGCATTCTTGGGCGTTAGAGACATAGAGGGAGACGGCTTGCCCAGCCAGCTCAACTCGGATTTCTAAGCAACCCTCACCGTTGCAAAGCATCGTGAAAGCAGCCCCTGCGCCGACCCATCGCGCTGCCGTCTCGCCCTTGCAAGCTACTCTTGGGATCTCAGGGCCTGTCCAGTAAGCAACAATTTGCCCATCTTCCCCCCCCGGCGCCAGGGGACGCTGCGTGCGTGTGTGTGTGTGTGTGTGTGTGTGTGTGTGTGCGTGTGTGTGCGGCCCCGATTGGGACTGATCCGAACTGTTGCAGTCCACAGCCCAAAGACGGGTTACATCATCGGTCAAGATGTCTACAATACAGCAACTCAAGAACTTTATCCGCCATGGTATGCTATGCTCCTTCCTCTCATACCTGACCTCTGGTCTTGCATTCGTCCTCGCTTGCGGATAGGCCCCTCGCTCCTTTGACCCACAGATACCTACACCTGTTTCTCTTCCCCTGGCCTGGTCACCATGACCCATGGCCCCTCGATCACATACATGTCCCCCACCTCCCACATAACTGGCTGCTCTTCCCCCAATGACGCTGGCTGATCGACTCCCACAGGCAAGCAAGCTCGGACATCAAACCCCGACGAGGCCCAGAGGAAAAACGACCCGTCGCCGCCTCAATCGCAACCTGTCCCCGTGCCCAGCAAGGCCATGCCTCAATCAGAACCAGGCTTTGGACAAGCGCCTGGCCACGTCCAGCCAGTCCCTGACGCGTACTCGACCGCGCCGGGCGATGCAGCGAACCGGGTCGCTCGCGCGGACGGCGTCGCCGCTGCCCACGAGCAAGACAAGCAGGCACTGCATCATCATGGCAACTCAGGCAAGGGTAAGCGGATCGATGACGTGGCCAAACTGGTCGCCGAAGAGAATGCAAGCCGGAGCAAATTCCCCAGGTACTCGGGCCTGGACCGATGGGAGCTGCTGGAGAAGATGGGCGATGGCGCGTTCAGCAACGTCTATCGCGCGCGAGACCTTGAAGGGGACGCCGGCGAGGTGGCCATCAAGGTGGTGCGCAAATACGAGATGAACAGCATGCAGGTAAGGTGATGCCTCACGTTGGCGGTCTGCGGGACCGTCCGTTTCCTCTGTCCCCTTTCGTCGCTTTGATATGTCGTGATTTCCCTTGATATTGTTCTTTTGGCCAACGCGGAGGATCTTAGGGAAACAAACACCTCCATCCGGACTTCAAACCAAAGGCCCATAAAGCCGCAGAGGTGCGAGAAGCCTTTTTACTTTTCCTTCCTCTGATTTTTGTTCTTGACTTTATTGTTTAAGCACGTACGACAACACGCTAGGCGCTCTACGCGGTGCCTTTGACCCAATACAAGTGTGTTGCGGCCTGACGGTATTCGCCAAACCCATCACGTTCAAATTGTACTGACGCCGGCCGCAGAGAGCGAACATTCTGAAGGAAGTTCAGATCATGCGCCAGCTCGATCACCCCAACATCATCAACCTCATCGATTTCTCCGAGTCGAAACAGTATTACTATATCATCCTCGAGCTGGCCCCGGGCGGCGAGCTGTTCCACCAAATCGTGCGGCTCACGTACTTCAGCGAAGACCTGTCGAGGCACGTCATCGTACAAGTGGCCAAGGCCCTGGAATACCTACACGAGGTCAGGGGTGTGGTGCACCGGTTAGTAACATCATCCATCACCCTTTTTCCCCCGCCCTGCTCAGTGTCTCACTGTCACTTCGCGCGGCCTCGTCGCCCATTTGGCACGCCGGCGCAACTATTGGTTGTTGATGTCATTGATGCTCCGTCAATCTCAAGTCGTGAGACCTCTGACGTCATCGCCGCTCGACATGAGCACCCTTCGCGCTTCTGACGCAGCCATGCGGCGCTAGTGTGGGCCGTTTGTGATTGTGAGACCGAGCCGAGTGCTGACAGCTGTTTGTAACAGTGACATCAAGCCGGAAAACATCCTCTTTAGCCCGATACCGATGGTCCCTTCCAAGCATCCGAGACCCAAACAACCTGGCGACGAGGACAAGGTCGACGAGGGCGAGTTTATCAGGGGTGTTGGCGCCGGTGGTATTGGCCAGATCAAGATCGCCGATTTCGGCCTGTCCAAGATCGTCTGGGACAACCAAACTATGACACCTTGTGGTACCGTCGGTTACACGGCTCCTGAAATTGTCAAGGATGAGAGATACTCCAAGTCTGTTGACATGTGGGCTCTGGGTTGTGTGCTGTACACACTGCTCTGCGGCTTCCCACCTTTCTACGACGAGAGCATAGAGGTTCTCACGGAAAAGGTGGCCAAGGGCCAGTACACATTCCTTTCGCCCTGGTGGGACGACATCTCATCGTCTGCAAAGGATCTCATCACACATCTGTTGACTGTCGATCCCGAGAAGCGATACACCATCACTGAGTTCCTCGCCCACCCTTGGATCAAGCAAAGCGAAACCCCAGGTATCCAAAAGAAAGGCCAGCTTTCTTCAGATGGCATGCTACGCGCCTTCGATGCGAGCAAATTCAAGGATGGCGACAAGCGCTACGATTTCCGTTCGCCTGGCGCTGTCAACCTTCGCGAGGTCTTTGACGTTACTTATGCTGTACACCGGCAAGAGGAAGAGAACAATCGCCGGAAGCAAATCGGCGCCAAGGCTGCAGGAGTGTCGCGTTTGGCCGGACTCAATGAATCTGACGAGGATGACGAGATGCCCGATGTCGATGCGGCCGATGCACCCAACGGCGGGAATGGCACCCAGGCCCTAGAACAGAGCATGCGGAACACTCAAATAAGCGCCAACGAGCAACGCGGCAGAGAGCGCGAGAGGCGGGTTCCAGATTCAAAAGGCTACGGGCAACATTCAGCAGCAGTGACCGCGGCCGCGAGGCAACAGGTCAAGGATCGCAATCGTCAGAAGGGCGCCTTTGAGCTGAGCCTCGATGGTGCCACCCTCCTTGGCCGAAGAGGGAGGAAGCAGCCTGCTGCGCAGGCGGCGTAGGATGCTGGCCGGCGACACAGTGGCTGCTCCAACCGCTCTTCGGGAGGATCTGGAATCTCGGATCCAGCAATTCCCATGGCCGAGCCTGTTGGGGACAAGCAAGAGGATGAAGCAGAGGATTGATGCGGTTGTCTAATTGGAGGATACCCTTCAGCCGTTGGTCTACAAGGGGCTTTTGATGCTTTTTTTTCTTTTCGAGTTAGGTACATGCATGATTGCTTATGTGGTTGCGACACTGGCTGTTGGAGTACGATAGTTGATGGTGCTTCATCGCCCATTGATGTTCGAGATTCCGCTGCACAACAGCCGCAAACTAGAAGAAGACGGGCCTACTTATTCATTTGTTTGAAGCTGTCGCTTGTACTCAAGCACTCATACGCATGGAGTTACTGGCAAATTTTAAATAATCCACACCTTGTTCTCTGATTTGTAGCTAGTGTCCACCTCCTGGGCACCACTGGCAACTACGGTGGTAACCCCCATACGCTTGCAGCGATGACACTCGTAACATCGGTCTGCTCACCTATTATCCCGGGCTGAACTTATTTCTGTCTTCTTTGTTTTTTATCGAGCCTATCCCTTGTGGTTTTCGGCCCATTCGAGACTGGATGATGACCAACCCTCTTTCCTCGGTTCAATCACTGCTATCCTCCAAATGCCGCCAAAATGCCTGCTGCGTTACTCGTTTTTGCGCTCCGTGTAATCGGCGGCATCAGCAGGGTATACCACGTCTACTGATTGTCTTATTGATCCTTTGGGTATTACATCCAGGGCAGACTCAATTGTTGTTTTCTTGCTCCAAGACCTGATCATTTTGCAATGTTACGGCGGACGGGGGCAAGAACGCATGAAATTCAGAATCAAATAAAAGCTTCTCATGCCTCGAGACTGGTAACAGGTAATTATATAACCACAAAACCAGCGATAATAAGCTCTGTATACCTACCTAGGTACATAGGTACTGTCACCTACACATGGACCCATCTGGAGCATAGCAAGAGGGTTAGGGGCTGACATGGAACCTTGGCTTTTCAAGCTCGATGTGCTCGAGTTGGAGCCGCCAAAGTGCCAGTGAGTGATACCGGTAGTTAACAACTCGGAACAATCACAGCCAACGCACCTTGCACATGTGGAGAAGCAGTGGTAGTCTACCTTTACCAACGGACTCCTCAATTTCCTCAACAAGCTTCGCATCGCCAATCACAAGCCGAAGCAGTTATTTGGCTGCTCGAACTTTTCCCTCACGGACCACGATATCAGTTTAACAGTTATTCCGACTGCGACTCTGCGAGAGCACCAAATAGCATGCCCATCAGCAACGAGCGCTTCAATGCCGAGGCGGCAGCATGGGATTCCAACTCGGATGTCCGCCAAGCGTCCGACGATGCACTGAAAGCTTTGTTGGACGCATTTCCGCCTCTCCTGGAGGCCAAGGAGAAAGGCGCTGGCGGCTCGAGCGGCCTTGAGGTGCTAGAGATTGGCTGTGGGACCGGGCTGCTATCAGTGCCAATGGCGCCTTATGTGAACAGCATTCTGGCAGTCGACGCCGCGGGTGGCATGATTGATGCTCTGACAGTGAAGCTTGAGGGCCTCGAAGGTGCCGATGGTGCAGCGGCAAGGAGGGCTATACAGCCCGTGTGCATATTCCTCGAAGACCCGGAGGACACCCGCCTACCCCCGGGGCCGGATGGTCTACGGAAGAAGTTCGACCTCATCACCAGCCATCTTACTCTCCATCACATCGCCGAATTGAAACCACTTCTGGTCACTATGCTCGGCTGCCTCAAACCCGGCGGGCAGGTCGCGCTGACTGACTTTGAAGATTTTGGGCCTGAAGCACGCAAATTTCACCCTGAAGCCAAGATGTTTGGCGTCGAGAGGCATGGCATCAAGGCGGATTGGTTTGCCAACTTGATGAGGGAGGTAGGCTTTAGTGATGTGGACGTGAGACCAGCCTGGACGATGGAGAAGGAGGTGGAGAGGTTTCCTGGCGAGTGGGGGGATGATAAGCCACAGGGAGTCGATCTAGCCAAGATGAAATTTCCTTTCCTGCTATGTCGGGGGGCAAAGGGGTCTCGTTGAGCGCCTCTGAGTCCACGGGATGTTACTTCATTACACAAACGGGACAGGTATGCGAAGTTTTTAGGCACCATTACATCTGTCAAATAATGCTGCATTCAGCGTCGAGGGGCTGCCTGCGCTAGTCGGGTCCCAGCATACGTAGATGCTATCGACAGCGACTTTGAAGAGAAAACGTATGGCAATTTGTCTGCTCTATATTGTGCGACAGCCTCTTCAGGAGCGCTTGCGTGCACAAACCAATAAGCAAAAAGATCAGAGCGCACGGCGATGGCGGCCGACGTATTGTCATTCAACGCTGTCACTGCGTGGTCATTTTGTAATATATATGTATATATATATATATTCTATGCCATAGTATACTCTGCCTTAGACTCGGTCCCTCAATGTTCATATCCACGGCTCGTAGGACAATCCGGACGATTCCGTAGGCGAAGGAAGTCGATCGCTGGTCAGCCTGTGCCCTCCGTAATGCCCCTGCCTCAATGCCAAGAGACTGGTGGTATAGAAAGGACTGTCCAGTCCAACGGCATCCTCTTCGATTTGCAATCCCTTCGCTCCCAACACCGACGCTTCTTTGCTATGTCCTACTTTCGTGGCCAAGCTAGCAGCTGCGAAGTAAAGCGAGGCAAGCTCCCTACCGGCCAGACCCTCCAGCTCGTACGTCTCGATCAGGGCTTTTGTCAGTGCCAGCTCGCGAGTGGTTGCATCCGGGCCGGGTTCCTGACCAGAAAAACCAGCAATCATGTCTTGAATTTTCAGACGTCTCTGGTGGCTCTCGTCGCGCTTCTCTCCCAGGCCCGCCGTATTGCATATATCGCATGCACACTCAAATCCGTAGCCTTCCTTGAGCCTTTGCTGCCGCGCAGAACGCACGGCCAACTCATCGTGGAGGTAGGATATGGTGATCTCGTCGCCATCAGCAATAGCTTTGAGAGCGTGGATGGTGAACTGACCACCAGGCAGAGCGGTATTGACGTTGCCCTGGGCATTCGGGACGCAGGAGTGATTAATCCTTGCAACAGTCAGGAAAACGGCCCTCTCGCCGCTTGAACCTGTTAGGTAGAAGTTGTTGTTGTAAAAGATGTTTAGAAGATCTCTGTTCCGGGTGAAAGATGAGAGGGAAGGGAAGGATTCCCAGGCTGCGGCAGCGAGGCGCAGTAATGAATTTCGTTTGGCATCGTTCCTTGAGAGACTCAACAGGCGGTGGCGGTCCTCACGGCTGAGACGGCTTGCAACTGCGAGGATGCTCGAGTCATTGTTGGTGATGGAGAGCAGAGGTCTTTCGGCGAGGATGCGAGTCCCACGCGCAATGGGGCGAGTTGCGAAGACGCCAAAGCCTTTTGCGCCAGCATGGCGGACTGTGAACATCGGACTAGAATGTACTATGCGCCTCGAGTAGACAGTGATACATGATCCGTTGGCTGAATACGAGTGCACTGAGGTGGAATGTCAAGTCTTGAGGAGTCTCCGCGTCGTTTGAAAAGCCAAATCGCCGCTAGCCGTATCAAGCCATCACAGGGGAAGGGGCAGCAGGGTCTTGATTACAAGCCGGCTCACCCAAATAGATTTTGACAGGGCGGCCCTGTTTCGAGTTAAAAGGCACCTTGGGTTTGTAGACGATTTGGCTCGTTGCGACAAAATACTAGCACCGTGATATCAAAAATATCTCCTGTCATGATTCATACTCTGCAATCGCAATTTCCCAGCCTCAAGCTTGCACTCAACGCTTAATTAGTTAGGTTCGTGCCAAAACTTCAAAGTTACTCGACCGAAGCATCACAGTTAGCTCGAGTAATGTTTATTCAGACCCAATATCCGAGCATCCCGTCGGCTTTCTCGATGCCGTACACGAAGCCCTTTAATATGCCATCACTGCCTCCGTATCACGATTGTGTTTCTTGTATCCGCTTTGAAGCTGTCAGGCTAAAAATCACTTCGTGCCACACTGGTCTTTTTGTTTCGTCGAATCATCACCTCCGACCTCTTTCGCTTAACTTGCACGATGATGCGCAACGTCTTTCGCTCTTTTCTCACGGCGGCTTTGGCCATTTCAGCGCCACTGGCCCAAGCTATTCGCTTCAGCTTCCCTGTGTCAGCCGACAACGCGCGCAGCACCAACATTACCTTCACGAAGGGTGATGCTGTGACCGTCACCTGGGACTTTGTAAACACCGATCCTACGAAATTCAGCCTTTACCTGTGGGAGTTTGTGGCTTTTCCTCCCACTTACGAATTGGTCGCCTACAATGTCGACACTGCGGCCCGACAGGCCACCGTTACAATCCCATGTCACATCAACAGCTCTCCCAACTGGCAATTGTACGTGCCCTCCTACCTTTTGTACCAACTAGATACATATGCAAGTGTTTGCATACGCAGTACCGTGCCCTGCTGATCATGAACGCCTTGATGACAGTACTATGATCAACGGCACCAACGTCTACGTTCTTTACGCCCAAACTGCTCGCTTCACCATCTCCGACAACCCTCAGACCTGTGTTGATTCGCCATGTCATCCAGATATTTGCTCGTCTTCCTCCTCCGCCGGTGGCTGGGAATTTGCCAGTGAGGAACCCCTTCAATGTCGTCCCACAGGAATTCATGTGGGGCCTTTTATTGACACGAATTACAGCTGGCGCTTTCAAGCCAATTAGTGATTTAGCGAGTTACCCGATCGACTTCGGTTTTAAGGTGGAACCGGCTAAGCGGGTAAACGGCCGATATCAAGCACCTCAAATCTTGCGAAAAGACCAGGTTGACGACAATTAAGGCCGGCGCTCATGGCCAGCAAACTATATTTTGAGATTCATGTGGAGGGGATATTAAGCTCAGTCTTATTTTAGTATCAGGCGCGCCACGGTGAGGAGGTGGGCACCAGTTGGAAATCTAAGTCGTCGCGGCAGCTCGCGTACTCTCGGCCCACATGCAGTACCGCTTCTTGCATGCATTCATTCATCAAGCCAGAATTCCTGACGTGAAATTATGACTGAAATCATGACTTTGTATCACCGAAGTCACAAGACGACGGCACTAGAAGTCTGGCGACTCGCCCCACCCGCGAAGGCCCACCTCAGCATCGAGGATTACACTTATAATGGATGGCAAGTCTCAATTATGCCATTCCCATATCTTAAGGCACTGAGCGGAAGTCTACAGATGCTGTGGAAGATATTGAGCCGTTTAAAACCTCCAGGATGATTGGCTTTGCGCTCCTGGTAGCAGACAGAGCCATCGCACGACGCCACATAGCCGATGCCGGCAGCAGTCCGCGCGAGCACCGGATCGCATACCGCGGCTTCAGGGACCTCATAACGTTAGAACAAGGATATTTTCCGGTCCTTTGCAGGGCCAGTCAGTAATAGCGCAGACGCACGCAATCAAGGACGCATAAGATGATCAGCTGCGTGGAAGTGTCAAGTACATAAGCTCAACGCCATAGTTGACGAGGACGGATTTGATGATTGAGGGCTGCGTCATATTCGTTTCTCAGGACACTCCGCTGCACAAGTTCGCGGCGTACCCATAAACAGTTCGGGTCTTGGAGAGGATTGCCGATCCAGCCACACTGCGACAATAATGTGATATGAAAGCTACCCAGCTCCAGATACGTCGCTTCTTGGGACAGAGCACAAGATATTTGCAGCAGGAGTGTCCCAGCACTCAGGCTGCGTGAATAGAACAATGCGGATTCTTAAGGAACAGGACAAAGAGAATCGGGTAACATTGAATGCATTCACGGTACAACATTGTGCGCTTCCAAATGAAAGAAGGATGGTTTTTCATTGTTCGCGCTATGCTTTTAAATGTGAAAACATTCCTCATTCTTCAACATATGCTTTGCCATCGCCACCCTACAGTCTCATCTGCCCATTCGATCCTGCCAACCTTGTGCAGAGATCTATCAACTTACATTCTTCATATCGAGGTGGTGGAACGAATTTTAGGCACTCGGAATACTCTGGCAGCAGGAACATCATGGCGCACAAATTTCCATCTGACGAAACTTTGGCAGGCCAATGGTCAATTCGAAAAATTATCGTGCCCGCTCGACAATTGATCGATGAGGCTGAAAAATCCATTCTTCAGGAAGGAACACTGCCCCAGGGTCTCGTCCACAGGCTCCACGAAACAATCAACAGCATGGAAGCTGAGATACTTCGCCGTCAAGCTGCACTGTCATTCGAGAACCAACACGATGACACTGAAAATCTAGATCTAGGGAGGAGCACGGCGATCGCCCATAGAGAGGACGAGTTGCAGGCATCGTTAAGTTCTAGCAAGCTGCTCATAGACGCGAAGGCTCTTGATGGGCATGGCCCCAGGAAAGAGACGGAGCGCATCATCAAGGATAGGATTCCAAAATTCGACGCCCTCCAGGATAATATCAAAGCTCTTCAGTCTGTCGTATTCATGTACATGACTAACTCCAGGCCGCTTAAAAAGCGCAAAACCAGCGACAAGGTATATTTCTCAATCCTGGAGGACAAGAAGGCAATTTTGGACCTACTTCTTGAGCATCTATACGAGCCGTCGAATGACGTGAATAATGACACGTTTCAGGAAAAGCTCAGCGCACTCTCAGCCCGACTGATTGCGCTGTTCAATATGGAAATCAAAGAAGCGGCGCAAGAACGTAGGGGTAGTATTGACGATCAGATCATGATGCGCATTGTAACTGAGAACCAGAAGCGTACGGAACTCCTTCGACACATTGAAAGTGTTGACAGCAAGATCAAGGATCTTAAGCGGGATTTTCGGGACCACCTTGGGGGCAATTGACGATCATCAGAAATCCATGCCGTGAGCAGATAATAGCACATAAGCAGGTTCTAATATATTCTTCTAGGTTTTTTTGCGTTAAAGGTGTGGACCATTGAGATTAGTGGATAAATGGCTTAGTATCGACAATGCTAAGTACGTGACAGTGAGAATGCTTCCAAGATACTAGTGGATCATCAAAGTGACTTCCCAAATAACTTGAAACTATATTTTGAATATGCAACTGGGTAACCCTTTCATGGTCACAACGCCATCATCACACCTTTTCTTCTACTAAAACTCCGCGAGGCGGCAGTGAGGCTCGATGCTTTAAGCGCCGTTTCCATTGTATGCCAAGGCGTTAACGGTGCCGCTGGGAACACCGCTGATGATTCCGGATGATGCCAGAGCCTTGATACGGGAGGTGACCGAGGCAGGAGAAGTCAGGCCCTCCAGAGCCTTGAGGTAGAGAACCAGGCCGGTGACGTGGGGAGTGGCCATGGACGTGCCAGAGATGCTGTTGCTCGCAGAAGTGGACCCGATCCAGGCAGAGGTGATGCTGCTGCCAGGGGCGAGGATGTCGACACCGCTTCCAAAGTTGGAGTAGGTGGCCCATCTGTTCGCGCTGGTCGTGGCACCGACGGTGATGGCATTTGGAGCAGATGCGGGTGAGACCTGTAGATTTTGCGTCAGTGGGCGTGAGTTATGACACGCGGTATGATTTTAACCCACGTTAGCGACGTTCTGTGCCTCGTTACCGGCAGCGACAACGCTGATGACACCTGAGGTGTAAGCAGACTGGACGGCAGCATTGAAAGCGGATGAGACACCGCCACCTGCACATGACCAGTCAGCAAGACAATCTGAGAGTTTAAGCAGATGTATGAATTTACCAAGAGACATGCTGACGGCAGCCACACCCGCACGGTTCTTAGAGGTGATATCGTTGACAGCCCATGAGTAACCGTCAAGCACGTCAGCGGTTGTTCCCTCGTCGCCCGCAAACACCTTGACGGCAATGATGGTCGCGGACTTGGCGACACCGTAGGTCGTGCCACCAATGGTGCCAGCAACGTGAGTGCCGTGGCCGACAGTGTCGGCAGTTGAGCCAGTCACGGCACTGTAGCCCAGGCTGGCCCGGCCACCAAAGTCGGTGTGGGCCGCGTTGATGCCGGTGTCGATGATGTAGGCGTAGGTGCCGGTCCCGGCGGAGCTGTCGTAGATGTAGCTGCTTGAACCAGCGCCGGCCTTGTGGGAAACGGCTCCCAGTCCCCACGATGGAGCGCTCGCCTGGGTCGTCAGAGCGTAGAGGCTCCAGATCTGATCAGCCTCGACGGCAGCGACCTGAAAACGTGTTAGTTGACTCAACCTGAAATCCTGATTCTGCAGTTGTGAAAACGCATACGGCATCGCTGGCCTTGATCTCTTCAATGGTAGCATCGTCGAAAGCGCCAGAGTATCCGTTGAAATCGCTGATGTTGAACGTCTTCTCGACTCCAGAGAGATCACGGCGTCCCAGACTGCGAGCATGGACGTCCTTGACCCATCCTAGATGCGACTCGACATCTGCCGTCTCCTTCAGTGTCACAATGTACTTGTTGGGGATGGCCCTGGCCTGATGGGAAGACGCGACAGGGGCGGCGTTGGCGAAGGGCAGGAGAGCCCCGGCGACGAGGGCGAGCTTTTTGAGGCCGTACATACTGGGCTGAGAATCTGGGACACTGTGGCGAGGCGAGAGGAGCTGACGAGGAGGACTGATGAGCTGAGACCGATGATGGCTGAGAACGACAGTGATAGACTCCTGGGCCGGGCTGAGAGGCCCTTTATATCTCTACAACCCGCTTCTCGGTGGCGGCTGAATGAAGCCATTCTCGCCTCATATCAGGTAATTCGACACCGTCATTGGGCGCGTGGTATCGAGCTCGACTCTCTCCCCCTCTCTCCCGGGCGCCTCACATGACTGCACTCTGGCACCAACCGCACGCATCGGGCTCCCAGCCACCAGACCTGCACCAGACCTGCACGATCTGCCTTACCGAGCTTGCAAGAGGCTTCTGATATGTCGCGAGGTAACTCTGCTCAACGACAGGAAAACCATTTCAGGAAGGAGGGAGGGCGAGGGACGTATGTAAATCAAGCTGACATGCCCTTTGGACATAAGCCTGAATGACCAGAAGTCTCGGCCGACATTGCTCAGCCAACAAGAAGAATGGAGCAATTAATTAGGATGACCTTGGCCAACTTGGCTAACTTGGCAATGTGACAAGGCTATCAGGAGGGCAATACTTTATGTATTAGCATCTCAATTGAAAGCGAGCACGTCGAAAAGGGTGCTCGAGCTGCCATACCCTCCCTTGGCACCCCGGAGGTGTGCTGCGATTCGCCCTGGATGGCGGGAGCGGATATCCCTGGATATGCATGCGACCCCCAGCAGCTTCTAGCGCCTGACCACACACAGAGCGCCCATACGCTGCGGATGGACCCTGCCGAGATATAAGCTTATCTCCAGCGTTGTATCTTGTGCCAACTTGGCACAAAACTGCCGGCCACCCCAGTGGTCATCTGGCCCTGTCCAGCTTCCTCTTTGGGATTTTCCCGCCCTTCATGAACGAATTGGCGAGGCATTCGGACCTCTGATAGGGTGGTCCTCGCCGGTAATCCTCCGTCACTATGCACGCCGATCACTTCCGCCACCTCCCACCACCACAACAGCTTGCAGGCCTTTATTCCCCTTGAAGGCTGACCAGGGGCCTATTGGATGAACAAGAGGGGGAACACTTACTTGCCGCGGACTGTCAGACTCTTCTTCCTATATTGCTCGACACCCTGCGTCTGGCGTTTGCAAGTAGATTACAGGCGGGAAGTGCATGAGCAGCATTTAGTCTACATATTTAGTCCATATGGTGGGTGACACACAGGGCGGGGGCGGATAGAGATCGGATATTAAGTACGTGGGCATTTCCGCCCCGCCGCTGGGGTGCATCATTTGCCATCTTTGGAGAGAGAGGGAGAGTAGTAAGCCCTCGTAATCTAGGGGCGGGCGGTCGTGCATGCATGCCATCATTCTGTTGGAGTCGAACGCAAGCGCGAACTGAGTTGTGTTTTGGGTCATGGACCGACGGCCAAGACATGCACGCTCATGACACAATAATCCATTCATCGGCATCAATCTTATCTTCGAGTCTGGGCATTGAACGAACTTCTGCTTTTGGTTGTAGCCTCGTCGTGCACGGCCAACATTGCCTTCGGACTGAACCCGGCGTTTGCCTTTTCGTGACCAGCGACATCAAGAACCCAACAGGACGAGCGATTGTGGCGTGATCGTGTGCGATGGATCCATCACACTAGCAAAGTCAGAAGTAACGACGGCTGCCGAGTCAGAGCATGCATTTTTTGCAAGGAATAGTCTCGTCGTGATGTTGAAGTGTCTGTTCTTGGCACGGCAATTTTGGTCAAGGAAGGTTGGCAAAAAACAAAACCCTGTTTCAAGTCATGGACCTCGAGCAATATTTGCATGTCTGGCTCGATGATTAATTATGAAAACGGATATTCGCAAGGCAAAAAACGGATGATACAGGGGTACATATAACCCATAATATATAAATAACGCCCACTACCTAAACTTATATATATACTATTATATTAACTTTATAGCTATTATACCTAAATATCCTTTTCGCTATAATTATATTATATTATCGCTATATTTATTAACGTATTTAATTTCTTAAATTTATAATAATTTAAAAGATATTAATTTATAATTATTAAAAGTAATAATATTAATATTTTATTAATAATAGTTAGCTTATTACTATACCTTAAGATTAAAGTAATTTAAAACTTATATTATCGCTATAATATTAAAGAAATAATATTTAAGTAATTAAAGATAGATTTTAATATTAAAGTAATTAATTTTAATAAATATTTAATTAATTTAATATTATATTAATATAGGGTAATTAAATTAACTTAAATAGTAAAAGAGCCCTTATAAGCGAAGGTTACTATAATTATAAAAAGCATTATAGGGGTAATAGGGTATAGCTAAATAATAGCTTTTAATTGGCTGCAGCTGTAGTAGGGCGGCTTATATAGGCAGCTTGCCCTGCGCTATCCGTTTTTTGCCCTGCGAATATCCGTTTTCTTAATTATTAGGAATTCTTTACGGTGACCCGCGGCGGTATCTCAGGCTGGTAAAGACGACTCTGGACTGTGCCAAACGTGTTTTGAACATTACAAAGTCGTGGACACGACCAATACCGGTAAGTACCGGTCAGATATACAACCCTGTCCTCGATTTCAGCTCTCGCTCCCTGGACAGAAACCGGTGGACTGGTTTTCCCAGATTCGATAAATTACAGCCTTGTCTATTTCATGATTATGGAACTCAATGGCTGTATTCACTATTGCCCCTCCACCTGGCATGGCGATATACAAAGACGAATCAGCACCCTCAATCAATGTTGTTCGGTGGTCGTGTTGGGCTCAGTCCACAACCGTGCCATGGATTGATATATTCAATTTGGATGAATGTACTCAGTTGCTTCTCTGAAGCTGTAACGCATGAACTTGAATATACAATCTTAGCGCTCTTCATTCAGTTCCAAGGTTAGCTTTGAAGCAGTGGATCATTGACACAATCATTTGCTGCTTACGCCGAGTATGTGCTCACCATCGGCACACTGGTCAATGATGGTAACTCCATAATACTATTTGGAGTAACGATTTGTCCTGTGCTAATTTACCAGGGCCCTGGGGAAGAAAGGGATTGGTTGAGAAACAATTCACTGCACAATACATCAAACCACTAGATGCTAAAATGCTTGCTGGGAACCCATCCCCAACCCACAGTAAACAAAGCTCCAACTGCTCTACGTTCTACGAAATCGTTTTCTCAGATTGAAATGCGTCACCCGTATTCACTTCTCCGAAGCAACATACCTGACAAATGATAGGCCACATACAGACTACGAGCATGTGAAGCTGCTGTGCTTTTTCCAATTTCTCCTTCTGTCCGTTGCAAAATTTAGTGCCTTTCTAATGGGCAAACATCCCCTCTGGACAAAATGATCATAGAAGAAGAATGCCTCAAGATAACATTCAGAGATTGCTTGTCTACGAAGATGCTAATTTCAGAAGGTACTGGGCAATCGAAGACACGCATGCCATTAGATAAAGTAGCCGTATCAATGAGATCTTGAAGTGTGATGTATGAAGACAAATTTCCGAACAGGTGATGCTGGCTAGCCGTGAATATTCAATTTCATGAACGTTGTCCTTAGTCCATTGTGCAGCACAAGGACACGTCCGACATTGATCCGACTAGCGGCTGAGCTTCGCTCATAGGCTTTAGCTGCTGCCGATGCGAGTGAATTTCAGGGATCCGCACACACTGTTCTCAATGACATTCACAATAAAGCCGTCTGCAAGGTCTCCAGAAAAGGAATAACAGCCCTTAGAACTGGTGATGGTCTGCTTAGCTCCACCATGATCTACAAACGATTACTCGCGTTAGTGAGATACAATCTGCTGCATCAATCCCGTGCATGGAGATAGGGATCCAGTATCGACTCACCACTGGGCTCCGAGTGCTGGGTTCTTGAAATCGCCTACAGTGGAAGAACGCACTGTGAAATAGCAAGCCTGGGCTGAACAGTTTTGTCAACCTTTGTTTCCTTCTTTATCTGTTATTATCCAAGCGAGAATCATGACGACGTACTGGTTGCGACGGCAAGCGCTGATATGAGAATAGAGGACAGTTGCATGGTCCTTATGGGAAGGATTGGGGTGGAGAGGACGGTGGTGCTGTATGTGGTAGAATAATAAACAATAGCCAGTTGCTGACGATGAATGAATAAACTATTTTCAAAGCATAAGTACAGATGAGATTCTTTTATATACTTACTCGTCTCTGCTATGTGCACACTTTGAGCGGATAGGCATGGGCCGAGAAGCGCGGCACGCTAAGCCGGTGTTGAAGAGTTTAGCTAACCACTAGACAGTTTCGATGCTGTGCCAGGGCTTATTGGTTTTATGTCTAGCATATTTCCACATCATTATGAAACCTCGCCTATCCGTTGGCTCTATTTTGGAGTCATGCACTCGAGAAACCCCGTCACTCGCCATTCTTGGCCATCTCCCTCTTTCTGGTAGATCATCAAGTGCCCAGGTGTGATCGAGGCGTATTTGGTATAACAGAACTACCGCCGTTGTTAAATTGCCTACGGCGGCACTCAGGCCACCCTTGAGACATACCCTCAATAGCACATGCGTGTGTGGCCTCTGTCTCAAATGACTATGACATCCCCCACAACCATCCTATGATCACTTATAAAGACGCCATCAACGTAGTTGCCCACAATCTCAATCGTTTGGGGCGTGTACGGAAGATTGTCTTCCGGTCCAAGCCAAATATAATCAATGCGGCTTACACCAGTCTGTGAGAAGCCGGTATAAGTGAGCTGGTTTGTGCCAACATGTGTTGCCAGGTTCCAGAGATCCTCCATGTAGTTCAAACTTGTCAAGGTCGAATCAGCGTCTTCGTTGGGAGCAGAGTTGAAATCGCCAGTCAGGGATACTGGCAGGGGGCCCCAGCTTTCCTGCACTGCCTTGATACGCGAGACAACGACCTTGATGCCTTCAGTTCGCGCCTGCGAGCTAACATTGTCGAGGTGCGTGTTGGCGTGGATGAATCGCTTCCCAGTTGCAATGTGCTCAAAAACACCAATGGTGACAATTCGCCGACTTCCTGCTCCCCAGCCAAACGATACGACGTCCGGAGTGGGCGACAGCCACTTCACCTCGCTATACAGCACTTCCAACACATCGGTTCGGTAGATAATGGGGCTGTATTCGCCCTGGGTGGCGCCATCGTCACGGCCAACACCGATGTGTGCCCACTGAGAGCCAAGGCCGCTCTTGATGTCGTTCAGCTGGTTGTTGAGCACTTCCTGCAGCCCGATTACGGTGGTTGAGGCTTGGGCGGCTTCAGTTGCAACTTGGTTTATTAGCAGTGGCGCGCGTGTCGACCAGGGCTTCTCGTTGGATTCAAGAGAAGTGGTGGCGTATCGGATGTTGAATGTGATGATGCGTAGAGGAAGACTTGCGCAAAATGATGTCTGGGCAAATAGCGTTGCCAGAACAAAGGCAAAGGCCCAGAATTTGGGCACCATGATGATTATTGCCCTTTATCTCAGACTGAGAGGGTGGTTCCGAAGATTTTGTAGCACGCGCAAGAACACCGTGACGAAGATGGGAACCAGAACACGGGGGTAAAGAACATTCAAGTAAGGAGCAGCATCTGGGTCATGCAGGGAGCTCCGGGTATTTCGTCATTATACGGGCACGCACAAACCAGATACCAGTGAAGATGCTACGTGGGTCTCCTCAAAAGCAGCATGTTCACCGACCACGTGAAGATTGGTGGGTGACAGTACCGTCGGTCCTATCAAGTTTCAAGCGGTTTGCATACGGCTTAAAAGAAATAAGCTGTAGACTTACAGCTTAATAGATTAAATATTTAAATATATAAACGTTAGAAGGAATAAACGTTTTATAGGTATATATAGCTTAATTTCTTAAACGTTTATAAATATATAAGCCGTTTAGAATATTAAGCGGTTTAGAAGCGGCTTATTCTTATCGAGCGGTTTATTCTTATCGAGCGGTTTATTCCTTTCGGAGCTATCGGAGGAGAAGATTGCCCTTATTAAGCAGTCAGCCCATCTAAATCCGTAATCTCCGTAGACCTTAGCTAGTAGCAGTGCGTATAGTCAAGCCAGTAAATTACCGATAAATAGTTAGGTGGGTAACGAGAGGCCTATACCCCTAGGGGGTACGGGCCCGCCCCTTTTAGCTTTTAGTGCTAAAGGAATAAACCGCTCGATAAGAATAAACCGCTCGATAAGGAATAAGCCGCTTATTTTTTTAAACCGCTTAAATAAACTTAGCGGTAAATTTGCCGCATATTGGTTTAAGCGGCTTAACTATGTGAACTGTTTATAAGCCGCATTCGAACGGCTTATTTGTAGTCCTAAACCAGGTGGAAGCCCCTCCGGGGCCCTAGGAGCTATTCGTTTTACTCTAGTCGATATAAGGGCTATAGAGGGGGTCCTAAGCCCCCTTAAAAATTATAATAGATTTTTATATATTATATAATTTATTTATATTATTAAAATATTATATTATTAAACTTATAAATATTTAAACTATTAATTTAATAAAGTAAAGAATTAA
>JALPVH010000482.1:0-27565 GCA_023242295.1 Diaporthe ilicicola | reverse complement strand
TAATATTATAATAAAAATATTATTAAATAAAATATTAAAATATTTAATTAATATTAATAAATTAATAATTTAAGTAAAGGGCTATATTAATTATAATAATTTAAATAAATAATTAATTATAATAAATATATAATTTATTTTATTAATTTAAAGAAAAAAAATATTTTTAAAATATTTAGTAATACTATAATAATAATTAAATTAAAAAATTATTAATATAGAAATAATAAAAGTTAGCTATAATAAGTATAGCTAATTAATTAGCTATAACCTTTTAACTTAATAAATAATCCGGCTAAAATACTTTTTTTAAATTAGCTTATAGCTATTACTTTTTTAATAATAGCTTTAACCTAATTATAATTAAGTTAATTAAATTATTTCTTCTTACTGCTTTCTGCTTTTATATATATATACCCCTGGGCCCTAAGCCTAACTAATAGTCTCCTTCTATGCGTCTCTCCCCCCCCCCTCCAAACAGGGCATTGCAGTGGTCTGAGCCTAGCTTATCCTTTTGGATGAACATATTGAACTTGTTGTGAGCAAATTCTACCCTGAGCGCCCCAGACTGACTTCTAGATACAGTCTCAGATCACCGCTCAGCCTCCTATCTATGGCTCAACAGGCTTTTCCTCGATAATGGTGACAGCAATGCTCCGCTTCCTGGTTCGACCAGTAGATCCTCATCGCAGCCAACACCATCTGCTCCTGAAGGTTTGACGTGCTTGAGAGGAATCCCGCCCTGTTCCGTCAGGCTCCTTGCCGGACCTTGCGCAGCCTTCACAGTATTTCAACCCATCTCTCTTAGAGATGAAAAGTTATCTATTACAAGAGCATAGATCTTCCAAACCGCCTGCAGCAGCACCAAATCAGCCAGCCTAGACACAAACTGCGGCCCCGTCGGCTTGCGCCGCGGTAGCTGGCTCACATAATTTGTCGTCAACACAGATGGTGCGAAGCCGAGCCAAGAATCGACATTCGTCAATGCCGCGTAGGGCACCACCGAGCGGTCTGGGCTCGGTAGGCCCCAATCCCATACTCCTCCGAGGGGTCTCGATGAGTTTCGTCATATTTATCGTCAGATTCTCGAGAAGACCCGGATGGGAAAGCATATTCGGCAGCGATTCATCATCCCTTCCGAGGTCGGCCAGAACAGTAAACCACATTTCTTTGCCAAATACGCTCATAAACCCCAGATACTCGGCACAGCTGCGTCCTAGCGCATTTATATCACCACGGCCTGATAGAAAGGTCTGCCTTAGTCCACATTCTCGAGATCATACTTCTTGATCAAGTCTGGCCATTAGAAAACGTCACCACGGAATAGCCCCAGTACAGACTCGCTTTATTTGTGCATTAGTGCCCAGGAAGATGGAAGTCGACACACTCGGTGGTTGGATAGCATCGTACATCGTGCCCAATTCCAAGTATGTCGTTCCTTCAAGCCTATCAATCAAGCACACAACGTTGGTCGTCAACGTCGCGCCCGCCAGTGACACTGCAACTTGGCCTGCCGTCCGATCACTCGATTCGAAATCTACCTGGATTGAATTGAGTTTGCAGTTGCGGAGGAGAGTTTTGTGGTATATCAACGAGCCTAGGTTGATCTGGCTTCTGTACTCATAATATCTTCATGCCGAAACAAGTGTGTACGGCAGCGCTATGTTGTTCGTGTACAGCCCAGTCTGCAAAGGCATGGTGGTCGTCTCACATGACGCGCGGGTACTGGCGAGCCAGCATGGCCAACCCGCGAACCACGATCCGTCTGGAAGAGTGGCGTTGGGGTTTGTGGAAGGTGTTGCGGTCAATTCATACTCAGACGCCGCGACTGTGATCCATGGATTACTATCCCGCCTATATTGACGACTGGAGTGAAGCAATAAAAAGGGTATGGGCGAGTGATGTTGTACGGAAAGAGGGATCTGTGCCAGACCATCTTCGGCGACCTTGTCAGCTTGGTCAGATTATCGCTACTGGTACTGCCAGGACACTCGGTCCTTGCCGTCGCAGTCATGCGCCGAGTTATTGATATGTGATGGAGCTCTTTCCGCAGTTTCTCGAAATCACTACGCCTGCTCCAGAACTTAGAAGAGTTGGGACATGCCCAAAGGTCAACGCCAGTGAATCGACCACGGGCCTGAAGCTCCTGCTCCAGTCTTGAATTCATCTTCAGCATCTCGTCTTTCATTCATCGTGCGCTCTGGACAGTCTTGGTGGCCTTTAGTTATTCGAAGTGAGTCAACTCAGGCCTGCGTTTTGAAATTAAAAAGAGCTCAAATCCGGCCTCGAGACCTCAAATACGCACGGCTTGACTCAGCAAGACCAACGTCTCTCGTTGTTTGGGAAACCATTATCGGCTGATAAGTGGGCATGAATCCTCTCTGCATCCACTTTCCTAATGAGACGAGCATTGACCATCCCACCAATACGTTGCATACTCTCTGTTCGACCCTATTCAAGGCATAAAGCCGTTCTTCAATCGCTGACTATTCCGCATTCTTCCCCTTGTCTAGTACCCTCCTGAGATATCTATCTCTGGTGCGACAAGTTGGGAATAGACTTTTCACCGGATCCTCAAAACCCCCTCCTTCAAATGAACTCCGAGTCTAGACTATCGAAAGACTTGAGTATGCACAAGTCCGAAGCCAAACCCAAAGAGACCGACATAGGCGTCCGTCCACTCACCGTTGAAGGGTGACCTGTGTGTGCATCATTGCAAATGCCAAGAGATCCGCACGCAGCGTAGCATCGGAATGTTTGATCCGGAAAGTTGCCGTGCCCGTTGAACCTCAAGACCCCGGTAGGTAGCCAGGACGCCACGCCAAAAAGCTGGGTTGAACCCACGGTTACTACCACACCAGCAGTCACTCGGTCAGTTCACTCGGTCACGATGCGACCTCATTCACTTGGGACGCTTGACATGATTGACGCAGAGTCGAAGGTGCGGTACTTTAACTCGGTGCGTTGGCCAGCTAGATGTTCCGCGGCGCCGATCACGATCACTCTAACATAGAGTCCGATTCTGATTCACATGTCTAAAAAGTTTCTGGCAGCACCTTTCCTTTGTAGCTTTGGCATATGATTCTGCGGTCGAGGGCCCACAGGTGTGCTTCTCGCGTTCAACTGTCCTTCACTCCGAGCGAGAGAGGTCAAGCTCCAATATGTCGGCGAGTGGATAGATTCCGATGAATTAATGACAGGACCATTGATTGTCGACTCGTTTATCAGAACACGTGCGGAAATTTCTGGGCAATAACCCGGGTAGAATGAGCACGGTCATAGTGCAGTCATCTATGGTTCCCACCCGGCTGATCCGGCTCGCAACCGGATAACGTACTTACGCAGTACTGTGTACCTGCGCAAGCCAGGGCCTGCGTAAACACATTATAAGCAGGGATCATAATTCGACGTTTCCCCAAGGGGGCTAGACAGCAAGGCGACTAATTCGGCCGGGTCGTCGTCTCAGAGGTCTCAAAGCGAAAACAAAGCCGCACATGGCGAGTCAGACCGGTCTGCACCTGCAGCGGCGACTTCCTATTCTAGGATCAGGTCAGGACTTTTTTGCAATCTGAAATTGTTACGCCGTCCGGGCCAGCGTCGACGAATGTGACTGTGAACCACGACAGGAACCTGGGCATTTTGCACGTGGAGGCATGGCGACCATTCGTTCGCATCTATTGGACCACAACGGCCCTCTAGGCGCTGCAGGGACAGACCGGGCCAAGGTCGTATGGGTCCTTCATCAGGTCATAGGTTCAACTTGACTTCATGGGGTGTGTGTTTGATGCAGGATGGTTGCATGTGGTATCTAGGAACTAGACTATATATCCACAGCATTGTCTCCCCGCAGGTGTTGCACTTTGGTCACAATGTGCAAGCAGCTCTAGTGAGTCCGCAGTCGTACGTGATCCCGTAAGTTACATTTCACAGGGCTTCACACTACACTTGCTCGCAGGCCTCCTCCAGACCCTCTTTATCTGCGGCTCTTCGCCACACTGTTCTTGACCAGGCTCACGATGAAGTTCTCAGGCATCGCATGTGTGGCTGGGCTGGTGCAGGTCGCCCTTGCCTTCGGACCGGTTCCAATCTTCACCCGTCAAAATACTCTTGAGAACATCACGGACACATACCTCTTCAATATCTCCCTTCCTCAATTCCTCACTTACCGCGACGCGAAGGATCCCCCGACCCTGGACTGGACCTCTGATGGCTGCTCCGACGCGCCTGACAACCCCCTGGGCTTCAACTTCAAGCCTGCGTGCTACCGCCACGATTTCGGGTACAACAACTATCGTGAGCAAGGCCGGTTCACCAAGACCGCCAAAGCAGCCATCGACAGTAACTTTTTGAAAGAGTACGCAGCAAAATTGCAATGTGCTATTGTCCCCCCCTGTCTTGTGACTGATTAACACACTCTAGTCTCAAGTACCAATGCGAGTCCGAGACGCTCGAGTTGATCTGCGACGCTCTTGCAAATGTGTACTACACCGCCGTGAAGCTGTTCGGCGGGCAGGATGCGACCAAGCGCGGCGACTCGCAAGACGTGGACGCTGATGCTTTGGCTGAGTACGAGGAATCCGTGGCCGTCTACAACCAGCTCGTTGCTGAGGCCAAGGCGGACGGTCGGATCCCATCCGATGTCGTGAAGCTGGCTGCAAGTACGCCAGTGGTAGACCACACGGTGAACATTCGTTTCAGGATTACAGGCAGGCCGGCTGGTCCTTTTGCACATGTGTACAGATAATCTGCGGGAGCTTTATTCCAGTGGACAACTCCGTCGGGGCAGCTCATAGTTGACGTGGGACAGATTTCTGGAAATCTCCGAACGGTGTCCTTCGAACAGGTCTACCAGTTCCAAGGCAGTTTACTCACTTTTCAACTGCACAATACTAAATAATTTTTTGTACACTTGTCTCACTATCTGTTTCTGAGCGAGGCGCCAACGTACGTGAAAATATCCCAACATTCGGGGTAACATACCGAGGATCTGCCGTAAATGAAACGACAGCTTTTGCACAGACGATCAGAAACTCTAAAGCTACTAAGTGGCTCTCCAAAATACGCGTGCTCGCTTCATCCGTGCGAAACACCTAGATAGCCTGCACGGGGTGCGCCGCGGGGTCCCGGCATCGGGGGCACACGCTACATCCTTATCATGACGTCCCCTCAAGGTGACGCGTAGTGCTTACATCTAGGCAAAGCGTATCTTTCCGTGGCTCGATACACTTCAAGTCTGCAAAAAACGAAAGGAAAAGGTCTTCAAAGCTCTTTCCATCTCAAGTCATAGTCCGATACGATGTCTGCAAAACTTGCCGGCGACAAATAGTACGTGTTCCCGGCACATCAATGAATGAAGTCTCCCCACGTGCATTGTGTGCAAGCACACCTGTGAAGATTCAAAGCTGACCAGGTGCCTCATACACAAATCAGCAGCACGGTGTCAAAAGAGGCATTCCGCAACCTGGCTTCTTCCCTGGGATTCCAGGTGCAGCCTCAAGATGAGACAGACTATCTCGATCTTCTGCGGGCTGCCATCGCCGACGTAGAGACGGTCCAAGCGATGCCACCGTACCAGCATCCCCTCATCCGAACGACAAGCAGCACAGGTGAACGGACCAGCTTGCGACCATCTGCGTCCGAAAACCCGTTGAACGGGTGGAGCTATAGGGTTCGTGCCACTTCTCTTTTTCCCCACAACGAGTATATACACACACCTGGCGCGATCAGGCTTTCGGGACCGAGCTGAGAGAGAGAGACTCATGCTAGGCAACGATAGGACCCTCTGCGGAAGGACTCCTATCCGGCAAGACAATAGCGATCAAGGACAATGTGTCTGTCGCGGGACTACCCATGACGGGCGGCACACAACCCTTTCATCTGTCCAAGCATGATCCATACCCGATTTCGAGCTTTGACGCCCCAGTCGTCTCCCGTGTGCTTGAGGCGGGCGGAACGATCACGGGCACGTCGACATGCGAGAACTATTGCATGTCTGCCTTGAGCTTTAGCAGTGCCACCGGGCCTGTCGACAACCCCTGGCTCAAGGGCTACGCATGCGGTGGCAGCAGCTCTGGGAGTGCAGCATTGGTCGGTGTCAAATGTGTACGGAGACAGAGGGAGAAGGAGAACGGGCAGATGTCCGTTGATGATGACCTAGGAGAAGGGGTGGATCTCGCCATAGGAGGTGACCAGGGAGGCAGCATTCGCATGGTAAGCATGCTATCGCTGGCCTTGCTGCCTCGGTGCTGACACGACGAAATGTTCAGCCGGCAGCGTACAGCGGCATCTATGGCTTAAAGCCAACACATGGCCTGGTACCTTACACGGGACTCGCGGCTCTTCACCCGATGATCGACCACTGTGGGCCAATGGCCGGATCAGTCCGTGACACCGCTTTGCTACTTACAGTCTTGGCCGGCTGGGATGGCTTTGACCCGCGCATGACCCCTGAGACTCCTCTGAGGAAGAACGTGGCTTCGTACCACGGGCTTCTCGATGAAGCCATCGAGGCGCGCAAAGCAAGCGGGCACTGGAATCCGGCGGCAGCCGCAAGGGGCTTGCGTATCGGCCTGTTGAAAGAGGCGTGGTCCGCCCCCCAGCTCAGCGAGGAGGTGGCTGCCGTCGTCAAGCAGGCGGGCCAGCGCTTCGCAGCTCTCGGCGGGACGGTCGACGAAGTGAGCGTGCCGATGCACGACATGGGGGCCGCGATATTCACGGCGGTGACGCGGACCGAGATGGCAGACGTGTTCATCCACAACAAGTCATTGGATTGTCTGAGCTGGCCTATAACGGATCTCCTGCCCCCGGCGCCGGATGGGAAGTGGTACGAGACCATGGACAAGTCGTCGCCGATGGTTGTGAATATGCTCCTGAGCAGCGAGCTCCTCAGGCGCAACAGGGAGACTTTCCCACCTGCCTCGAGGGGAAAGGCAGTCACGCATGTGCACGAGCTGAGGGCCGCGTACGATGCGGCGCTGGCGGACTTTGACGTGCTCATCACCCCGTGCAACCCGACGGTCGGCATGAAGCATGTCAGCCCGGACGCGGGAGTCCTTGAAAAGTATGAGCTCGCGCTGGGGAATACCTGGAACACTAGCCCTTTCAACCTCACTGGCCATCCTGGCCTGGTCATCCCTGTTGGCTGGGGCAAGACTGAAGACGGGCAGGGCAGGTTGCCGATTGGAATGCAGATGGTCGGAAGGAGATGGGATGAACAGACTCTGTTTCTCGCGGCAGCGGCTTGGGAGATGGGCGGGCTGGGCCTGGATAACTGAGTGGCGGCACAATCTCAGATCAATGTCAACAGCTTTGTAAGTGGGTAGCTGAGTCTTCGTCGGTTGATAGCCCTTCAGCTCGGTTGCAAATACCCTTGAGTTATGTCTGATGCACAAGATTATGTGAACACATATCCAATTCATACAGTCATTCCAATACCTAATAGATTACTTTCCACTTGAAATTGTGCGTTGCACTCTGCAGTAACTTGACATAAAGTTGGTAACCATCCGATATTGGGTGACGTTGGCATCGGCTAGATCACTCTGCACGTTGACGCGGAGCATCTTACTATGTATCCTCAGGGCTCACCACAAGGGCGAGAAATCCACGATAGGAGCAAAACTTGCGAGACTCAAAAATAACATACCGGTAATGAATAGGTAGCTACATATTATGTTCATTCGCATAGCGGACAGGAATCAGCTTTCTAGTATAAGTTTGACAACGATCATTAGCTCCCTCAATTGCATCAGCTTCCCCAAATAGCCCTGCTGGTATAGCCTCATAAGAGTGGAGACTATGGAGTGTGAGTGTCCATCAACCTAGCGGATCCATACGTTCCCATGATCGACCCCAAATATCCGGAAAATGTATGACGTCAAGTCGAACAATAGCAAGTCGGCAGCAAACAGGTATATACAACATTGGTCAACATCCTACATACCTAGGTAGTTGTGAGCTGAGAACTGTTGTTCAGATACGACCAGTTGTCCAGCCCCATGGATCCTATCCCCTTGTTAAAGTGCCAGTCATCGCTTATTTTACAATCTGACCTGAGATCCAAGTCAATCTTAATGAATTAATCGCATATTATTTTCGCGGAGGAGCAATCAGGAAACATGGAAGGCACCGAGCTTGTCACTGGGGGGTCAGGGCAAAGACAGACTGACCTTGTCCGAGCCCAGAGCGGAAAGACTCGGCCCAGATCTGAGATCCCGCTTCCGCCGTCGCTGGAAAGTGAGATTCAGAGTCTCAGACAATCATTTACTGTCACAACCAACATGCTCAAAGAGATCGTCAACCAATTTGAGAGAGAACTTGCTGAGGGCTTAGAGAAGGACTTCAAGAATATCGTGGGTTGAGTCCCTGATGCTTTTTGGGGACATGTCCGTTTCTGACAAGATGCAGGCCATGTATCCGACATGGGTGTTTGGGTTTCCAACTGGCCATGAGAAGGGCCAGTATCTCACCATAGACCTTGGAGGAACCAACCTACGCGTGTGTTGGATTACACTCAAAGGCCCTGACCATGACACAGATGTCTTACAGGACACTTACACAGTGCCGGATGAAGTCAAAACAGGCTCTGCTGATGAGCTCTGGGGTTTGATTGCGGACTCTCTTGAGGACTTTCTCAAAAAGCACCAATTGGAAGGCACTGAAGATGAACCGTAAGTGAAGAAATAACCCGAGTCCTAGGAACAGACGATGTCGCCTCTGACCTTCCGCCAGACTACCGCTGGGTTTCACATTCTCCTATCCAGTACAACAAGATTATATTGACAGGGGAAAACTTGTGACCTGGACGAAAGGATTCGACATCAAAGGCGTCGAACAGGAGGACGTGGTAATGCAGCTCGGCGAGGCAATCTCAAGAAGGAGACTGCCCATCAGGATCATCGCCTTGGTCAACGACACGGTTGGCGCGATGATCGCCTCGGCATACAACGACCCAGAAACCGTCATTGGTGCAATATTTGGGACTGGATGCAATGCAGCGTACATGGAAAATGTCGGCTCCATACCCAAGATCAGTGGCACTGGGCTGGCACCAGAGCTTCCTGTCGCCATCAACTGCGAGTACGGCGCGTTCGATAACGCCCACCGCGTCTTGCCGAGGACAAAATACGACATCGAAATCGACAACGAGTCCCCCAAGCCTGGCGAGCAGGCGTTCGAGAAGATGAGTGCCGGCTTGTACCTGGGAGAGATCTTCCGCCTAGTCGTTTTGGACCTCCATGAGCGAGGTATTGTGTTCAAGGACCGCGACATCTCGAATTTCAAGGAGGCTTACTGTCTGGACACGGGCTTCCTCTCCTGCCTGGAGAACGACCCCCTGGAGGACCGACAGGCCCGCTACAGGGAAACCCTGGGCTTTGAGCCCACGCCAGCAGAGGCCGAGTTCTCACGGCTGCTTGCAGAGGTCATCGCTGAGCGTGGGGCGCGGCTGTGCGCGTGCGGCATCGCTGCCATTTGCAGGAGGAAATCGATCAAATCAGGTCATGTGGCCGCCGATGGCAGTGTTGCTAACAAGCACCCGACGTTCAAGGCCAGATGGAGCAAAGCGCTGGGCGAGATCCTCGACTGGCCGGCGGGCCGAAAGAGCGACCCAATCACGATCACAAGCGCAGAAGACGGAAGCGGTGTTGGTGCCGCAATCATCACGGCCATGACAATGGCCAACGTTCGTGCTGGGGATTTAAAGGGAGTGCGAGATGGTGGACAATACACTGGGAAACGACGATGAGGATCATCAGGCTGAATGCGGCTCAGGTCTGGTGGACATGTTCAATTATAACGAAGCACAAATAGCAAGGTGCAGGACTTTAACATTTTGTAACTATGTCTGGCACAAGAAAACAATCGCTTAACGAGTAGGCCTATATGTATTATTCGGAGCGTACGCGATCGAATAACAATTCGGTCGACCAGGTCGAGACTATATATACGGCCTCGCTACCTATACCACCGAGCAAGTACCTATATTATAGATAGGTACTTATAGCAGCCCCTGGCGTACAGGGTAACGGTTACCCGGCCCCTATATTACCCTATTAAAAAACCGCCGCCCCTATTATAAGCCGCCCCTGCCTTTTAAGCCCCTAGCTACTAAATAGAGCTTAAAAATCGGGTTTTTAAGCCTAGGTAATAAAATAAGCGCAGCACCTTTCTATTATAAAAAAGGGTATACCTATAGCCTTAAGCCCTATAACCCCCTTAGTAACCCCTTTTCCCTTTATTTTCTTTAAGGTTAAAGGCTTAGGCCGGGTAATAAAAAACTATTTATAAAGGCGGTAAAATCTAATTTTTTAGAAAATATAAAAAGCTATCTTTTTTTAATTTTTTATTTTACTTAATTTTTTTATTCTTTTTTTTTATTTTATTATTTTATTTTTCTTTTTTAATATCTGCTTATTTTATCTTACTTATAGCTAATTAATTATATTAATTAATACTAATTATCTATAAAAAGCTAAAAGGTAAAAAAAATAGCTAAAAATATAAAATAAAATTAAAAAAATAGTAAAAATATTATATAAAAAGGGCTTAGCTATTATAGGCTATAAAAATATTTATAAAGCTATTAGAGAATAAGTTAAATTATTATTAAAGCTAAAGCCTTAGCTAAAGTTAAAGCCTTAATTAAAGCTTAAGCCTTAATTAAAGCTTAAGCCTAAATTTAAATTAAAGCTTAAGCCTAAGCTAAAGCTTAAGCCTATTAATTAGCTTAAGCCTATTTAAAAGGTTTTTATTAAAAATAAGGCTATTACCAGCCTTAAATTTATAAAGAAATATTTTAAGGTTAATAAAAAATCTTTTATATTAATATCTATTTTTTATATTTTTAAATATCTGGAGAAAATTATATAAAAAATTAAATAAAAGCTAGCTTTAACCTAATATAAATTTTAAAAATATAATCTGCTATAGAATTTTAGCTTTTAGCCTTTATATTATATTATAAATATTAATAATAATAGCTTTACTTTAAAATAATAAAATAATACCTTTAATATTTTTTAATTTATTAACTTAAAGCTATAAATATTAATTAATAAAAAATTTATTAATAATTAAAATTTTATTAAAAAGATATTTTATTAAATAACCCTTTTTTATTTTTTAATAGCTATAAAAAAAACTATTAAAAAGCTTAATTAAATTTTTAGCTTAAAATATTAAAAGTATATCTATTAGTATTAAACCTATATAGATAAATCCTAATATAAATAGTTTAATAGTTATATAATTTACTTTAAAATAAGTTTTTTTTAAATTCTTTTATAAGGAATTAATATTAATTTATATAAATTTTTAATCTTTAAATTTTCTTTAAATATAATAGGTAAAATTATACCTTTAGCGCCTTTTTACTTTTTATAATTAATTAATATTAAATAATATTAATTAGCTTTTATTATTTTATATATTTTTAATAATTAGTTAATATAAAATAATATTAATTAATTAGCTATTTTTATATATATTTATATTATAAAACCGCTAGCTAGCTTAAATATTTATTAAAAGTTTTATTTTTTTATATAAATTTATATTAATTAATTACTTTAATTATTAATTATTATCCTTTATATTTAACTAATATAAAAAAAGAAAGCTAATTAAAGTATATATTTATTTAGCCTTTATATTTTTAGCCCTATTTATTATATTAAATTTATAAAGTTTTAGGGCTTATAATTTATAACGGCTAATATTAATAAGTAATTTAAAAGGTTAATTAAAAATTATTTAAATATTAAAATATAGGCTATTTTTAAGCTTAGTTTTTAAAATAAAAATAAATTATTATATATTATTTATAATAATAATTTAAATTTAAAGCTGCCTAATAAGATTTATATAAACTAAACCGTTAATATAGCTATCTTAAAATACCTTACCTAATATTTAATAAGTAATACTAAGAATATTAAAAATATAAAGCGGTATTAATAGTATAATTTTAAATCGGATTACCTTTAAAGTTTTTTTTATAATAACTTATTTAAGGGTATTATAATATATCTATTATATATATAATAAAAGCTAAACTTTAATAAAAAGAAGAAAAAAAAGTATATAAATTTAAATAAAATTCCGGTATATAATAAAGATAAGATTTAAGGATATATTAAAGCTAATATAGCTAACTATAATATTTACCTTATAAATAATAAATTAGTAAATATCTTACCGGAAAATATAATATAAATAGTTATTTAAAGCTTTTAAAATATTTTAAATAAAAAGTAAAAGATAATTAAAGATAAATATAGCGGCTAAAGCCTTTTTAAAGGTATAATAGATATTTATAAGCGTTTTTAGCATTATATAAGATATTTTACTTAAATATAAAAATATAACTTTATTAGTTAAGCTATTATAAATAAAGGCTGCTAAGGCGCTATTACCTTTAATATAAGCGTAATAAATATTATAAACTATATTTCCCTTATTAACTATAAAAATATATAAGCTATTATTAAAAAGCTTTATAAGTAAAGCTTTTTTATAAAACCTAAGATAATTATTATATATAGAAAGAATATTATAAAGGCCTTTTAATTTCTATTTTCTAATTAATATAGTATTAAATAATATTTAATAATAAAGAAAGCTAAAAGTAATATATTTAATTAAATAATTAAAAAGGGTACCTTATTTAATAATTTATTTACTAATAAGTAGTATAGGATAAATATTATAAATTATTATATTATACTTTTCTTATTACTTTTCCGCCTTTTTATTAAGATTAATTTTATTTAAATAGCCTATAGCTTTAATATATTTAAGAAAAACGCTAAAGGAGATACTAAGTATATTAATTTATATATTAATTAGCGGGATAAAGCTAATAATATCCCTTTAAACCCTAATAGCTATAGCTTAATAGCTTTTTAAATAATTAATAAATCTTTTAAATAAAAAAATAATATTTATTAGTATTAAATAGTATAAGCCTTTAGCCTTTATTATATCTATATTAATTAATATTAATTAGCCTTTAGCTAAATAAGCTACCTCTATTATAGCTATATAATTATTTATTATTTATTAACCCGCTTTATATAATAAATATTTATATCTTATACCTTATAACTTAAAGCCTTTTATATAGTATCTTTTTAGCTAATAAGGTTAATATTAGTAAAACTATAATCTTTATAATAAAGCGTAAGCTAATAATTAATATTTATATTATTTATTTTAAGGCTTTTAATTTTATTAAAAAGGATATTATTAAGGGTATAAGGCTAAAACGGGTAATACCTAATATTATCTTTATACCGGCTAATATTATAAAGTAATATTATAATAAGGTATATCTTTATTTCTTATTTAGCATCTTTTATATTTAAGTTTTTTATAGTTTTCTAAATAATATTAGTTATAATCCGGGTTTTTAAAAGGCGGTAATATTTACCTAATAACTTATAATAAAGATATAGCTAATTATTAATAAATATATTAAAACTTTATAAATAAGCTATAAGTAAATTAAATAAAAGGGTTAATATAAATTAATATTAATTTTTTTACTTATAAGCTATAAATTTATTTCCCTTTTTTTTTATATAAATTAATATTAATTAATCTCTTATAAAAGCCTTTTATTAATATTTTAATTTTAAAATATATATAAGTTATAAATTATATCCTATTTTACCTTTATCTTTTATTTTTTTAGGAAATTATAGGTTATAGCTTATATAAATAAGAAAATTAACCGGCCTTATATAGCCGGCCTATAAAAGCTTAATATTTATAATCTTCCTTAAATATTTAGTAAAAAGTAGATAGATTTTATCCGGTAAATAATAAAGGATATCTATTATTTTATTAAAGCTAAGAAAAAGTTAGCCCTTTAAGCAGCTTAAGCTAATAGTAGCTAGTAAGGTAAGCAGAATAATAATAAATATAAAAAGAATAATTTAAAGCTTTAAGGCTTTTAAAAATAAAAGGGGTATATCTTTAATTATACTAGTAAGGGTTTACCCGGTAATAATCCGATTAATAATAATAAAGATAATAACTTAACGGTATATAAGATTATTTAAAAGTTTATTATAATATAATATATTCTTAAAAATATAAAAGCTTATTTTTTAGCTAATTTATTTTAAAGCGGTATAAAAAGTATATATAAGGGTAAAAACGATATAATATATAAAAAAACTATTAAGTTTTATCTTTACTATAAGCTTATAGTTTTTCTTAATAGCTTTTATTTTTAATATATTATCTATAATAAATATTAAATTATTTAAAACCCCTATATAGCCTAATTATACCTTATTTATATATTTATTAAGGCTATTTATAATAATTCTAATAATAAATTTTAAAACCTAGCCTTTTTATTATTAATATTAATAATACCGGCTATTAATAAGCTTACTAATTATTATAGGCTAGTAAGTATAATTTAGGAAAATATAAACCTACTTATAAATTTCTTTATTATAATTAATATTAAGAAATGTAATAAAAATAGCATTATAATATATATCCCGGAAAGCTTATTTAATATATATAAAATAAAGCTTATAAAAGCTTAAATTAAATACTATTAATGCTAATAGCAGCTATTTTCTAATATTTAAGCTATAAATATAAAAAATAACGCCTCCGGTATAAATAAAATAGCTATCTAGGCTATATTAAAATATATTAATATATAGTAGGGAATAAATATTATTCTTTAACTTTTTAATTATATTAATAAAAGTATATAGCTTATATATCTGCGGAATAATATCCCCCCTTATTTTATCGAGATATATAAATTAACCTTTTATACTTTTAAGCTTAAAATAAACTATATTTTTAATAAATACTTTTAAAACCTTAAAGCTAGTAGCGGTAAAGGTAATAAGCTTATTAATCTTTTAATAACTATTTCCTATATTAAAACTTATTATATTATTAAAATAGCCGGTAAGTAATTATTTAAAGATAATAAAAGCTATATAAATAGCGGCTTAATCTATATATTTAGTATTATATTTATAGATTTATTTAGCTTTAAGGTTATATATTAAAAGAATTTTATTAATTAGCATCCGGCTAAAGCTATACTTAATAAGCTAACCCGCTTAAATAAGCTTATAAATATTTAGCCTAAAAAAGCCCGATAAAAAACTAAAAATATTACTTATAACTAATATAGTATTTTAAAGCTTAGGTTAATCTATTTTAAGGCTATTTTATAGAATATCGGCGATAATAAGCTATTATATACCTAGCTAATTAGGTTAGATAATAACCTATATAACTTTATTTCCTATAAGCGAAAAACCGTTTTTCTATATATATTTATCTAATTGCTAGTTAATACCTATATATTATACCTTTATAATAAATATATATAAAAGCGTAAAAGGATATTAATTATAATATCTACCCTTTAAAAGTAATTATAAATAGCTTTAAATATTAATTAATATAAATTAATATAAATACCCTTAGCGGCTACTTATATAAATTAATATTAATTACCTTTTCTTTTCCCTTTTTCTTTCTTTTTATATTATATTTCCCCTTTTATTATTAATTAAATCTAGTTAATATTAAGTAATATTAACCTTTTCCCCTTTTATAATTATTTATACTAATTAATATTAATTAAGATATTTATCCGGCCTAATTATTAACTTTACCTTATAATAATTAAGCTTTTTTTTTTAATTCTTTAAAAGATATTTTTAAATATAATCTTTATTTATATCGGTATAACGGTATTTAAAAAGGCTTTTACCTTTAGCTAATTTAATAACTTTAGCTTTACCTATAATATACTTTTATTAAATATTATAATAGACTTTATTAGCTTAAACCTATATTATTTATATTATTTCGGAATCTAGGTATAAATACCTTAAAGCCTTAATAGCTTTACTTAATATTTTAGCCGCTTTATCCGCTTAAAGTAAACTTAAATAGTTATTTAAGTTATTCTAATAGTTAATAATACTATTTATAATTTTTTAAAAAATAAGGCGTATAATAAGAAAATTTAAGCGTTATTTATTATATTTAAATTCCTCTTATAAATAAATATACTAATATATTAAAAATTAATTATATATAAAATACTTTATATACTATAAAGCTAGCTATTTTACCGAATAATTTAAAATAAATAGTATATTAATAAAATCTTTAACTTTATTTTAGCCGCTATATATAAGTATACTATATTTTATTATATATTTATTTAATTATTATTTTAGATATTTAAAGATAAGCTTTTTATAAATTATAAAAACCTATTTAAAGATTATAAAAAAATATTTCTTAACCTACCTTTCTTATAAAAAAAGATATATAAGAATAAGGCTATACCTTTTATTAAACTTTTTTAAAATAAGCTTAAGGCTATTATTATATTAGCCGGAATAAAATAATAGCTGCTATAAGATATAAGGGATTTTATATTAGAAAAGAAGTTTAATAATATATAAAAAAGGTAAAAAACCTTTATAGTTTTTAATTTAAATAAAAAGTAAGGTAAAAAAGGTATAAAGGCTAAAAAAAAGTATAAGCGGGATAATAATAGTTAAGGCGGCCCTAAAGGTAAAAAAAATAAAAAATCTAGCTTAGTTACTATTAATAATAATAATAAAGGTAATACTTAAGCTAGCTTAATAAGACCCGGTATATTAGTATAGCTTATTAATTAACTAATTAACCGATTAACTATTATATATTATAATTAGTATTTATTTATATTAATAGAAATCTTAAAAATTATTACTTTTTTTATACTATTTAATATTAAATTATTTTTATTTTTAAAATACCTTTATTATCCTTAAACTAATTATTAATACTATAAGCTTTATTATAAATATAAGCTTACCCCTATAATAAAATATTTATATACCCTACTTTAGCTTTATAGCTAATTACCGGTATTATAGCTAGCTTAAGCCCTTATAACCCGGCTTTATAGCTAATTACCGGTATAGCTATTAGCTTAAGCCTTTTTATTTTAGCCTTATAGGCTATAGCTAACTAATAATATAGCTACTAGCTTAAGCCCTTTATCTATTTAAGTTTAGGCTAAGCCTTATATAATAGCTACTTAATTTGCCTTATTTTTTTATTATTTTTTATTTCTACTTTAATATATTAGTTAGCCTTTAGCTATATCTTATTTAAATATTACTAATTATACCGCCTTTATTATTATTTATCTATTTAAGCAATTATAACTTTATAATAACCGCCTTCTTTATTTCTACTTATCTTTATTATCCCTAAGCTAATTAAAATATTATATAAAAAAGTAAAGCAGATATTTAATAATTAAATAAAAAAGATAGCGAATATAATAATAATTATATTACTTATAGAATTAAATACCGATTATTTTAAAAATAATAATAAAATAAGGCTTTAAAAGGCTTTTAATATTAATTTTATAAAATACTTTACTTAAATATAAAGTTTTATACCCTTAAATATATTTAAAGGTTATAGCTTTAAATAAAAGAAATAAATAATAAATAGGCTTAATAATATAGGGTAAGGGATTTATATAATTAGGTTTAGCTAATTATAATAGTTTTTCTTACTTATTTAGCAATAATATATTAAATAAAAATTTCCGCCTATATTTAATAACTAGCCCTTAAGCTATTAATTATAAGTAATTAATAAAAGGCCCCTTTTAATTAACCTTATTAATAAAAAAAAGCTTTTATTTTTTATATTTAACCGGATAATTTTTTATATACTTAAATTAGAGAAAAGGCTTAAAAAGGCCTTTATCCGGAATTTATAAAAAATATAAAAGGCTATAATAATTATCTATATAATAGGGCCGGTAAATATAATATTTATTAATAGCTATAAGGGTAATAAGATATATAAGTTAAATAATAAGCTAATATTTAATATAGCTATATTAAAGGCTAGGGCTTTAATTAAAAAAAAAAGAAAAAGAAAAATAAAAAAAGGAAAAAAGGTAAAGGTAAGCCTTTATTAAAAAGGTTAGCTATATATTTTATATTTAGGTTTTATATATATAAATAATATAGTATAGCTATTATTAAGCTATATATAATATAATAAGTAAAGAAAATAAATTTATTACCTTATTTATATAATATAACCCTTTAGGGTATATTTTTAACTTTTTAAAAAAATCTTTTTATTTATAAAAAAAAAAGTTTATAAACTATTTAATAAAAATAATTAAAAATAAATATACCGCTAATTAAATCTTTAATACTATTTATATTATATAATAGCTATTAATTAAAGGTAAAAATATTCCGGGTATTTAGCTATAAGCCTTAATAGACTTTTTTATTATTAATTATATACTTTTTTGCTTAAATAACTAGCTAGCTATTAAGCTAGCTAACTTCTTTTATTTTAAACTTTTAAAAAAAGGTTTTATATAAAGTAATATATTACTTTAGATATTTATCTTTATAATAAACTATAATAAGATTAATAAATTTAGAAAAGTTTAATATAATATCTATTTATAAAATAAAAACCTATTTACTTATATAGTTAGCTAGCTAGCTTTTTAGCTATTTTATTAATAATAAATAAAGGGTAAAAAAAGATTTTTAAATTTATTAAGTCCGGAGCTATAATATAAAATTAAGATCCTTTAAAAAAGTATTATAAAATTAAATTATATTATTTTAATTTAATAGCCTTTATATCCTATATAAGGTAAAAGCTTTAAATATAAATAATAATAATATTTTTAAAGCTTTAACCTATAGAATAAGCTATTAAAACTATAATATTATAATAAACTATTATTTATTTAGCCTTATATTTAACTTTATATATAGCTTTATTAGCTTTAATTATTAATATATTAATATTTATATTATTAGGTATATCTTAATTAAGCTATTATAAAAGCTTTAATATTAAATTTAGCTAAAGCTAAACTAATAAGCCTATAAGTAAAATATATAGAAAAAGTAATAAAATATAAGCGCCTTTATTATAAAGTATTTCTTAACCGGTATTTTTATAAAAATAATATTATAGCTATAAGATATATTTCTATAAAATATTACTTTTTTTTAAAAAAAGTTTTTTATTTATTTTATTTTTTAAAATCCTTTATTTATTTTAAAAAAATAGGTATACTTTATAAATAAGATTTAATAGGCCTTTATTAGCCTTTTAAAGGATTTAAGGCTTATATAGCTTAAAAAGGCGGTATCTATTATTACTAATAATATATATTATATAATATTTTAATAAAATAATTTAATAAAAAAGATAAATATAAATTTAAAAAAGATTAAAAATTTAATAATATATATCGGAAAGTATATTAAAGGCTAATAAATACTTTAATTTTAAATAAAGACTTATATATAGGTTTTCTTTAATAATAAATAGTATAAAGCTATTTAAAAGGTATAATACCGGTAAAGCTAATAATTATAATTTTTTATATTATTTAAAAAAAGCTAATATAAAGGATTAAGGCTTATACCTATAATATAGCTTATATAATATATATTATCCTTTATAATAATAACCCTTTTATTATTATTATTATAATTATTAAATAAAGCTATTAGAAAAAAGGCTAGTATTATTTTTAATAAGATAATATTAAGCTTATTATTTTATAATATAGTTAATATTATAATTATAATCTACTTATAGAATACTTTTATTATAGCTACGCTTTAAAAGGTTTAATATAAAAGTTTATTTAAAATAAATATACCTTAAAAGATTATAAAAAAATAAGGTAAGTTAAAGCTATTAAATAATAATCGAATATATATTTATTATCTTTATTTTTTTATAAAAAAGGCTAACTATTATATAATAATAAAAAAAATAAATAATAATATAATACTTTAAAATATAAATAGAAAAAGGGATATTATTATATTTATTATCTATTTAAAAAAGCTATATAATAAAAAAGAAAAAAGAAAAAAAAAGATAATAAAATAATTAAGCTAAAATAAATAATAATTATAATAATAGGCTAATTATTTTTAAGTTAAAAGGATAATATTATTTTATTATTTATTAAGCTTTTTATTATTATTATTATTAAACTATTAATTTAAAAGCTTTTAAATAACTTTTATATTAATATTAATATTCTTTTAATTAGCTTTATTTATAGCGGATATAATTATTTTAGCCTTTTACTTAATTTAATTTCTTTTAATTTAAAAAAGTATTTAAAATAACGGTTTTTATAAGATATAAATAAAAGTTATAAAACCCCCTTTCCCCCTTTTTTCCTTTAATAATTTTTTTTTTCTTTTTAATAGGGATATTAATAATAATAGTTAAAAGTATAAGATATAATTATTATAGCTTAAATTTATAATATAGCTTAGTAGATTTCCGAAATTTTTCCGGGGGCACCCCTTTAGGGGGCTAGCCCCTAAGGGGGAGCGCTTTAGGCTATTAGATGCTTATTTAATTAAAGGCCTATTACCCGCCTATTACCCTAGGTAAGTTACCCTGTACTTTAGCGTAGGCCCGGGGCTTAAATAACTATTACTTAAAGAAAGTAATAATAATAACAGGTTGTATTATCTATACATTGGGGCAATGAATAGCTTACTTAACTCACTTAACATTCGTTTCTCTATAAATAAGGAGTTATACTCCTTCCATACCTCTATTTGATCAGACAGCTTCACAGATTCCCTGGACATATCTGTTCGCCGGAGCACTATATGGCGGCTCAGGCACCCTTCCGACTTGGGCGAATCCTTGGGCTTACAGCGGGCATGCGCCTGCCCATGCGTGTCCTGTTTCAGAATCTGCAAGTGATCTTATGGAGCAAAGCACAGGTCACTACCTGAACATTGTAAATGGAGCAGATGGCGCTTGTTCTCCACCGGATGAGCACGCAAGGCGAGACGAATCTTTACGTAGTACCCAGGTATGGCTTGCATTTGGGATCAACGCACGCACCTGGCCAGCTCTTGCCTATATTCGAGATAGCGAACACGAGAATAGATTGCACCAAAGTTGCATATGATATGTTGTTTCGAGGTTGAATAATAAAAATTGGCAAATAAATTGTTGTACTTACTATCAACTTCTCTCTTTCGATACTAGTACGAGATAATGTACACTGCCTAGTAAACCCGTTTCTTTATGCCTGATCGTCCTATTCCCGTGAAGGTTGTGATGTGAGTTCGGAAAACCGAGCTACTGTAACAAGGGGAATGCCGGCACAGTCGCTAGACTATCTGGCCTGTGGAACCGCAGCGAGATGAATAATGGCATGGGGCAGAATCCTACAGCCCCTTAGCCGCCAATCGCCTAACGGCATCAAACGACAACCACAGTTCTCTGACGATTGTCGAAGGGGGACCCTGGGTCGTGGGGGCGAGCTGGGGCAAGCTGGGGCAAGCTGAGCAGGCACCTCTATTGTGACCTTTGAAGCAGGCCAGACGAGTTTCCACTAGTTCAATGTTACTTATTCCCGGAATCCTTCAAAGTTCGATCTGCGCCGCAGCCGATTCCTCCTTTTATCATGGCGGCTATCGCCTGCTTTTCAGGCATGACCGCTTTCCTCCCCTTCTCATCCCGGACAATTTCACGGCGAGGTAGCTAACAACATGATGAAGCGGCTGCTCCTGCTTTGCGGCGCCCTGTGTGCCTCTGCGACCAAGGGCAAGGGCGAGTCTCCTCTGATTCCTAGACAAATTGATGGCGCTGTGCCGGAGGGTGTCTATTTTAGAAGGGGCTTTCACTCATGCAAGTTATACCCGGGGTCAACGTGCCCACCAGGTTTCTGGAGCAGATTAAGCTAATCGTCCACATTTACAGCCGCCGTCCTCGATGGAAGAGTCTACATTGACGGCGGTGAGGTTTCTTATTCGAACAGCTCCGAGACCGGAGGCGTCGAATATCAATATTCTGACTCGCTGCTCTACATCGACATCACAGCGGACTTCACCCCCAGCTCGGCGACCGTGGCGTCCGTGACCAAGCCGTCGGGCGTTCCCAATCTCCTCCAGGGCGGTCTGTGGGTTGACGACGAAGGCGGCGCGCTCTATACGGGCTTTGCTGGGACCACCTCTGCCTTTGGGGACGCGGCAGCGCAACCGCAGGGGCTGTGGTCCTTCAAGCCCGGCTCTGACGGCACCAACGGGACCTGGACTAACCTCAACGACACGGCCGATACTTTCTTCACGACGGGCAAGCGACCGTTTGGGGCACCCGTCGCGAGCGGGAATGGCACCGCCTTCCTCCTCGGGGGCCTGGACGTGTTCGGCACGTATCACGTCCCCGTCAGCGGGCTCGTCTCGTACAACTTCAGCACACAGACCGTGGCCAACACCAGCGTGTCGACCTCGAGCGAGGGCTACCTGCAGATGGGATCGATCCACTACGTGCCCAACTTTGGGTCCTCGGGGGTACTGGTCGGCGCGGGAGGCAACCACGGGCACATCACCAGCGCGGGCAAGTGGGCGAGCAACTGGCAGGCCTTCGACACGGTGCAGGTGCTGGACGTCGCGTCGGGCGAGTGGTACGACCAGGTGACGACGGGCGACGTGCCGCCGTTCCGCATGCAGTACTGCATGGCCGGGGCGGCGTCGTCGAACCGCACCTACGAGATCCTCGTCTACGCGGGCTGGAACAACACCCTGGGCGACTACTCCATCTCCTTCGACGCCGCCTACGTGCTGTCGCTGCCCTCCTTCAACTGGTTCAAGGCCGACTACACGGCCGCGAGCCCGCGCCACGGCCTGACGTGCAACCACATCGGCGGCGGCCAGGTCCTGACCATTGGCGGGCTCGACACGTCCCAGAACGACGCCTCGGACCAGTACAAAGGCGTCTTCCACACCGAGGATGCCTTCCCCCAGGGCCTGGGCGTCTTTGACCTCTCCACCCTGTCTTTCGCCGACTCGTTCGACGCCAACAGAACCACGTACGACTACGCGGATGCGCTACAGACCTACTACCAGACCCGCAACCGCATCTCCAGCTCCATGGGCGACGCGCTGAAGGCCGTCTTCTCCGTCGAGAACTTCACAAGCTCCGCCACCGCCGTCTCGGGCTCGGGCTCGGGCTCGGCCGGCTCTTCGGGAGGCTCGTCATCGTCATCCTCGTCAGGTGGCCCCCGGGCGGCATCCAGTTTGGGCAAGAGTTCCAGCAGCACGGGGGCCATTGCTGGAGGTGTGATCGGGGGAATCGCTGGTTTCGCTCTCATCGGTGCGGCGGTGTATTTCCTGTTGCGGCGGCGGCGCCGCCGCCAAGGAGAGACCCGGTATGGTTCCATGGCCCAAGCACACAACAAGGCAGGGGCCGTCAGTGTCGATGGCGGGAAGGTATACCAGCTCTCAGACGGGTCGGAGCCTTATATGCAGCGGTTCCAGATGGCTGGTGACCCTGAGGCTGCTGAAGTGCCAGGAAGCAAGCCAATAGGGCATATAGAAGGGCGAGCAGAGTTGGCATGATGTTAGACCCTTTGTATGGATATCACTGCATGTGTTGATACCGCCAGAGGACAAATGTCACTCGTACCCGAGGTCTGGGCAGTGGTATGTAAACACCCTAGTCCATAGACAGGCTATCCACCAGCCCCAGATATACGTTGTAACATTGAATACTATGATTAATCTTAAACTACTATCTAAGTCTTACAGCCGCGGTGAGGCCTCCACCATCACTGCGAGTCCAGCCCTAATGGCTGAATGACCTATAATACGCAACTGTTTCCTCCATCACGAGTAATTGTTGAACAGTGTTAAATTCAGCCAAATACATTGACGATGAAGGGAAAAAAATAAAAGAATTGTGAAATAATTTCACTTCCGTGATATGTCATGGCTGTGACAGTACGGCTCCATATAGCGCTGGGAAGCCAACCCAGACGAGTGGTTATCATGATCTGTTGGTTCACGTGGGCAAATTTTGTAATGACAGTTGGTCGCCGTGTCAAGACCCCAGGCCGGCATTGTGTAGTATCCTCCAGATGTCATGATCTGCACAATGGCCCCAACAGTTGGCGGGACTTCCTGACTCTCCGAAATCCTCAAGAGCTCTCCTTGTGAGCGCTTTCCCCGACAGAGCATGGTCAGGGTGTCACTTGATGCCAACTTGGTCACTTAAACTAAACGATGCTGAGACTACTAAATGCCTCGTTTCAGTCCTGCGCTCAGGCTGTTCTCGTCACGGAGGGCTAGTCATCTATCCGCCGAGATGGATCTCGGATGGAGCACACCGCGGAGGTCAGTGGCATTTCAAGTGGTGATCCCGCCGCATTGGTGGAAAGACGTCCGTTTTGCCCCTTGCCAAGTCGCCGCGAGTCTTGGGATCTGTTCAATCAGGAACATAAAGTGGAGCCAGCAGCCGACTTGGCTGCGGGATCTTCGACCAAACGACGCAAAAACGACCTTGGCTTTCTCTTGGCCAGGGTCCCATAACCTGCCTTTAATTTTGCAAGCATCATGGGAACTGACTTGGTGGTGGACTCCAAGATGTTTGGTCTCAGCAAGAAAAAAAACACATGAGCTTCTTGAAGATAAGGGCATATAAAGGCGTTGGTAGTCCGCACAATTGGGATCAACTGTTGATCACTCAGACTTACTAGTAACGACCAGGGGTCCGTTTCCAATCCACCGCTCTTTGCAAAGAACCATTCAATCTACCGCTCTTTAAAAAGAACTATTTTGCTCTCAACTTGTACATTCTTTGGACTGTCGAACGGTTCTCTCTTCAGCCTTGCCCAGTGCTATTCTTCAAGACGCAAACTCCCCCCACCATCCACTTCACAATGTTCTCCTCCGCAAAGCTCGTTGCTCTCGCTACTGCCCTCCCAGCAGCCATGGCCTGCTTGGGCTATGACGGGGGCATTCCCGCGTCTTCGGGGTCCAAGTCTCTCACCGAGCCTCAGTACATCGGCCCCGGCGAGACCTTTGACGCCGCTTGGGTCAAATATGACCGTGGCGCGGGCGCTTGCGGCGGCCAGAGTGAGGGCGGCGAGGCAGACACTGTCTTTGTGCTCGAGGAGGGCGCCACGCTCAAGAACGTCATCATCGGCAAGGACCAAGCCGAGGGCATCTACTGCAAGGGCTCCTGCACCCTCGAGTATGTCTGGTTCGAGGACGTCTGCGAGGACGCCATTTCGATCAAGGGCGACGGCGAGGCCAACATCATCGGCGGTGGCGCCTATGGTGCCAGTGACAAGGTTATCCAGCACAACGGTTGCGGTAACGTCAACGTGAGTTCCCATCCATCCATGAGACCTGCCTGACCACTCTCGATATCACAAAACACCCAAGACTGACTGACGGTCCCTCGAAAGATTGTCAACTTTTACGCCGAGAACTACGGCAAGGTCTACCGTTCTTGTGGCAACTGCAAGGGCAACTGCGCCAGGACAGTCCACATGGAGGGAACCACTGCCAAGAGTGGCGGCGAGCTCATGGGCATCAACACCAACTACGGCGACAAGGCCACATACTCCAACAACTGCTTCGACAGCGGTGTCACCGAGTGCCAGGCGTACACGGGTTGCGACAAGGCCAATGGAGACTGCGAGCCTGTCAAGGAGGGCACGTGCTAGACGGCCACGATCCACACTTCGAGCCACGGGGCGACTTCGGGCTCTGACCGGTGGCAGCGCAGCTATCCCCAAGTTGCGGGCCATTTCTCTTCACAGTAGATACACCTTGTGTGGCGGAATCTAGGGTGGCCAGTGCAACTAACTAGCACTGGCGATCGTCTTTTGCTGTCACACCTTGCGACTCCAAGTATATAGCACTGGCATCTGAATAATATTCTTCTGATGACCCCTGGACCGGGTCGAACATACACAACCAGAACGATGTTCCGTACGTGATGGCCTTTTCCTGTTGAAGAGTGGTGTATTGCTGTCCCTTGGTTCACGACCTCTGCTCTACCTTCCTTCGCGTCCTCACCATCTCGGCCATCTGCTTTCCCCCCTCGGTGCCCAGGGCGTTGAACCCGTCCTCAACACCCCGGCTGTCACCGCCCTTCATCTCCTGGCTCATCTTCCACTTGCCGGCCATGTCCGTGATCTCAATCTCGACCCCGATGATGGCCTTCTTCAGCAGGTCGACATAGCTGGCCGGCGCGTCGCCCACCTGCCAGGGCCTCTCGTACCCCATGATCTGCGTCTCGGCGAGCTGCGACAGGTCCGCGACCGCCTCGGACAGGAACGCGTCGGTGGCCTCGGACTCGGTGTCGTAGTAGACGCTGAGCTTCCCGTACACCTGCACGGCGGCGTAGTTCCACGTCGGCACGACCTTGCCCGTCGAGGGCTTGGTGTCGACGTAGAACCTGGGCGTCACGTAGTGGTGCGCCGGCTCGTTGAAGAGCACCATGACGTCCCGCTCCAGCTTCCGCGGGCCCGCGGCGCCACCTTCGCCGGAGGAGCTCAGGTGCTCTACCAGGGACTTTGCCTGCGGGTTCGCCCGGGCCATGTGGCCGCGCAGGACCCCTAGCTCGGTCTCGCTCTCGTCATCCTGGATGTCGAGGATCCACGGGATGTGGCTGGACTGCAGGAATGGGAAACTAGGAGAGTCGATTGCGGTGGTGAAGATGCCCAGAGGGTTGGCGCGGATGAGGGCGCGGAGGGTTGGCAGGTGATGCTCGGCGTGCGCAGCTCGGAGGTACATTTATGTGGAGGATTAGGTTTGGATGAGCAGCCAGACGGTTAGCGGAGTCAGCTATCAGTCTCGAACGCGTCAATTAGGATGAGTTTCCTGTTAGGTGATGCAAGGTTAATTGTTGGCAAGATCAAAAAGACTTCGGCACGGATATGGTTGCTTTTGACTTGGAGTCTGACTACTCAGAAGCCGGGCCGGTGAAGCGGCACAAGTCTGTCTCACAGCCCTGGAGGGGCCCGCGCAAACGCGCACACATGTGACAAGCTCCTCCTTCCGCGGAGATACCAAACGAAGTATCAATTGCCCTCCGCTCATTGAGTCATTCCAAGCAACAACCTTTCTCTCCACATACAAATCAGCTACAGCCCAAGACATTAGGGCGTATAGAATACATATCCAGTCATTTGCCTGCATAATACGTTGTATATTGTTCTACTTGATTGTCCCAAGTCTGTCCGGTTCCAGTATTATAGTCGGCTTCCAAGACAATGAATTTGTGATGAATAATTACCTAGGTACCGACCATGTCTATGCAATTGATTCTGAGATCGGAGATTCGCACCGGTCAAATCGGAGGGTACACCGGTACAAGCCACTAACGGCGCTAATAGCTGCACCCACCAGCGCCTTTAGCCGCCGCTATCGCTACTATACTTTATTTAATAACTATATATTAACGCTTTATTTATTTCTTTTAATTTTTTATTAAATTAATTTATTTATTATTTAAAATATTTTTTTAAAAAGTAAATATCGCTTTTTTATTATTTTAATTATATTATAAACTTTAAATTATATAAGTTTTAAAGTATAATAATAAGTTAACTATTATAATTAAATTTAAATATTATTATATTAGCTAATAAAAAGGTTTATAAAGTAAATATAATAATAACTTTAAAAATAAAAATATTAAATAAAGGTTATAATAATAACTT